>JBBPPD010000151.1:0-16963 GCA_038091795.1 Leccinum olivaceoglutinosum | reverse complement strand
AGGATGAGATACTATCCCATCTTGGGGATGGTTGGCCCACTGACATACATACTGTCGTGCAAGCATTTCACATTGACCTGGAGCTTCAAGAATATATCTGCTGTCCACACTGCTTGAGTTTATATGGCCCTTTCCCTGAAGGAGAGAAATCCTTCTCTGGAGTTCCAGATGCTTGTACCTACCAGAAAACACCATCTATTGCACCCTGTGGCAAATCACTTTTCCAGGTGCGCTCAGGAGATAATGGTTCAAAACCCTGTTTCCGCTACTGGTATCAACTGTTCAGATCTTGGATAGCCCATCTTATGTCATGCCCTGACATTGTAAAGCACCTACACAAGGATTTCGGAGCCACGACTTCAGGAACCATGCATGATATTTGGGATGGAGCAGTTTTCAGAGAGTTCAAGGGCCCTAATGGGTGTCCATTTTTTGAGGCTTCCAACTCAAATACAGAGCTCCACCTTGCGTTTGGCCTCTCCATCGACTGGTTCAACCCCCTTGGCAATAAACAAAGTGGAAAGCATGTATCGTTTGGCACAATATATATGGTTTGCTACAACCTTCCAATCCACCTCTGCCATCGTATGAAAAATGTTTACATTGCCAGGGTCATTCCTGGACCAAAAGAACCATCTGGCAGTAGTATAAATCACATTCTTTGCCCTCTCATTGATGACCTCCTCCAAGCGTGGTCGCCTGGCATTCACCTTGACCATTAGGGATATTGGGGGAGACAAGAGGGGGGTGAGGAGGCAAAACATTGGTTAGTGTCTGGTTAGGATTCCTGCTTTGTTATGTCTGGTTAGTGTGCCTGGATATGCTTGGTTAGTGTCTAGTTAGGGGTTAATACTCTGTGGTTCTGGGAACTTCTGGGGAGTGCTGGTGTGCTGTGATGTTCTGTGGATCTGGAGAGCTGGGTGGCTGTGGTGGCTGTGGCTCTGTGGAGCTCTGTGGGTTTCTGTGGCTCCAGTGGTCATATCTGTGGGGTTCTGGGGGGTTCTGGGGGTTCTGTGGTTCCAGTGGTGATTCTGTGGATCTCTGTGGGATTCTGTGGGATTTTCGGGGATTTGCTGATTTGAAACCTTCATAAGGGCCTTCGAATCGTCGCCCGTCCACTGCTTGAAATGTCGACCTTGAGGGAAGCGGCGAAGGCCAGCAAATGAAGCCACAGATGCGATGCTATCGGGCCCGGCCATATCAATAAAACGAACCGTGTACTATGTGATAGAGGGTACTTACTGGCGATCTATATCGTCCAGGATCGCATCCGCCCGTTTTTGACCATATGTGATGATGAGATACTTCTCGACCCAGTCGACCAAGTGATCTTTGAATACCCCTTTGATCAATTGATGGAGGATGTCCGGCGAGAGGAGCCGACATATGTCCGCTCGCGGGAAATCATTTGTAAAAGGCTGCGAACAGTAAGAACCTATAAGATGAAAGGAACAGCGTGAATAGACACTCACCACGATATCATCGACAACACCAAATTCGTTCCACAGGTCGTCAACATCTAACTCCTCGATCAAGATATCGGTATGGTCCCGAGAGCGCAACAGTCCACCCTCGTCAAGATTTAATCGGTGGCCAAGGCACCTTGTGAGATTAACGTTAACCAGAGCAAATACCAGTTGAATAAGGAATAACGCACCTTGCACACCAGTTCCGTACGATGCAAGCCAATAAAGCTTGCTCTTCGTAATCGGCAATGTACGGACCCAGTCCGTACACTGCGCGGCGATAGTGGCGATCGCTGCAACGTACCACATCCCATCGCATCATGTAAGGTTTCAGCACTTGAAGTATGTGGGACAAGGATACATGATATAGTCGGCGGCGAAATTTGCGAAAGCGAGCCGTCTTCGCCTCTTCGCGGGTAGCTATTCATCATTGTTGCCAGGTCAGGTAGATTTTATTTAAATTGACTTGAATCTACTTACTTTTTGGAGTGGCGAGGAAGCCGATCAGAGCAACGCCATGACGATGTGACCGTCGAGCACTGTTGTGGAGGTTGCCAATTGATAAGTACAAGGGGTAGTAGTCGTGTTGTCCCGTAGCCACAGATACCGTAGTCTTGTCGCTACCCAGGACGACCGGCACGAACATCGCGCCTTCACAGTCTGTGTGGTCACGAGAAATGATGTCCTAGTCATCTCAATCATTGACAATACCAAAGGACGAAGGAATAATAGTATAACGTACCGCTTGGTCCCAAGCCCAATCGCCTCCCATAAAATCTTGAAAACGCCGCTCATCGTTCTGTGAATTGTATTCCCGGTAGGGCCGGTAGTCCATTTGGTCTGCCAACTCGGGATTGGCGAGGATGTTCTGGACAGTCTGGCGGGGACATCGATACCATACGTCGTACATTGCGTCCATCCATGACATGTGACCTTCATCATCGGCCGGTGTGGGAGTGTGCTTGAGAGAGAAACAGCGCCATTTTACGTCTCCTTCTTGAATGGCGTCAATAGTTTTGTATAGTTCTCGGTGGTCTTTGAATAACGGGTGAGCGCCAGCCCTGAGAAGGGATTCGCCCCAGATGTCTAAGAGTGTGTCGATCTGTTGACCGGGCATTTGGTTGCGGGTGTATAGGAACTCGGCGAGCTCGAATTCCAGTCGGCCTTGAAAGGGGGTCCAGTCCAAGTCATCCTCATCAGGTACGTCCAGTGGAGCTGGCTGCACTCCCGGTGGTAATAAATTACCAGTGGAGTCACAAGGACGACCTAAAAAATGTCAGAAAACGATGGTTGAAGAGGGGGCCATTGCACCAACCGGTCATTAATGGATGGTAATTACGATAGACTGCATTGCGCGAACCCAAATACTCCGCCTCGATATGAGGGAAGTCGTTGTTGTCTGCACCCTGGGGTGATGGGCTCCGAGTCGGCAGGCAAGTTGGACTCCGAGTCAGCCGAGGAGGACTCGGAGAGACAGACACGCGAGGGTGTTTTGCATGTTGATGTTGCGTTAGTCCTGATTGATTTTTGAACGAACGATTACACCCTGCTTGTATACAATGGTACTGAAGCTGGGCATGGTGCGGAGTGGGCATTTGAAGTTGCCAAGAACAAAGTTTGCGGCGCACCGGAAGAAATAAGCACTATAATTTTTTGGGGAGAGGCAGGGTTCAGTATGATATAAACAGGGAGCCTAGTGCCGTATAGTTCACCTTTTTTTTTCGGTCCCCACCCGCTCCTTCAAACCCTTCCGCTCCTTCCGAGTCAAACTCTTCCGCTCCTTCAAGTTTCAAACCGTAGTTTTTCAGCTTACATTCTTGTCTTGTTTTGACCAGCCTTCTCTCCATGGCTGCATCTCGTCACCCGAGTGAAGGGAGCCAGGCTCCGCCTGCTCAACCTTCTGAGCGTCGTATTAGTACACGGCCATCCAATGCGAACGCTCGACCTGGCTTACCAGACAAGCCTAACCCTCGGCGCACGTCTGAACAAAAGTGTGCTGATGATGAACAGGTTAGACTGGTGAAAGAGGCGAAGAAAACAGCAAAGCAAGATACTTACCAACGGATCTCAACCCTGCAAGCGCAAATGGCGGTTGACCAGTCTGCGGCCATCCAAGACCGAGCCGCTGTACGTCCGAAGCCTCGCATTGTGCCAAGGAAAAATACCCCCAAGGAACGAGTAATCCTGCCACCCCGCTACCCTCGTTTGTCATCTTGTTCAAGTTGTCATGATTCAGAATATACTGACCTTTAATCATGATGATCCAATTAGAAGCGGAACTTGGCAAAGAATCAGGTCTGCGAACAATGTTGTCAGAACTCACACGTCAAAGGTTGGCTGAGGCGAAGGCCAGAAAGGAACTTCCAGCCACTGATGCCAGTAGCAAGTGCGTACCTGGGTCACAATGCTTAATGGTCGGCAGTCTAGTAACAATCAATAGTGCACTCAGTCAGCAGGATACACTATATGCGTCAAGCAGGACATTTACCATTGCATCTCCGAATACAGTCACCGATGTGGATGACGACGGAGACTCGGATGAGCTCCGGTATGCCATAGAGCAATATAAGGGCAAGGCTAAGGTGAGCGACAATCATTTGACTAATGGTAGCTGGCGCTGATGACCGAATGCGATATTGCTTACCCTACTGCCTGCACTGCAGTTACTGCCCTCTCAAAAGGCAGTTATTGACATGGACGTCGACGTGGATGTCGACATAGACGTCGACGACCTTGCAAGCTATATGGACCCTAACAAGACACCGCAGCGTGAGCAAGGTCGATTGAAACGCAAGGCCAACTTACAGCCTGAGAGTGACTGGGAAGAACGCGGTGCGGATACTGAACCAGCGAGTGAGGCAGAGACCGTGACAGGCCTCCAGCCCAGGCCCCAGGCCGGAGGGCGGCGTCTCACACGACAGGTGAGTGGTGACCATTCCAGCTTATATATAAACCTACCTCGTGTCCCAGAATGCCATAGCTGTGATCGAAGCTCCCCCAAATAAGAAAATCAAGATCGAGTGGAGCGAGAGCGGGAACGACTTACGTGACAATGTCTCCTGTGAGACCGCAAACGCTTCGACCTCAAGGGGATCTCGTAAGGGAGTCGATGGCACGCCAGGGCCCAAGCAGAAGAATCCTAGGGTCAAAACTACCAAGAACAACTTACCCTTGCTCATGCAAGATGACCCAGAGAACAAGTGGTCGAAGGTTGTTCTACCGAGTGTCATCCTGTGGTATGGGGATCAAGAAAACATGTGGAACGTCAAAGAGCCTGACCTTGAACATGCGCTGCTGCGCATCATCAGCGTCGTCTATCCGACATTTAGCGAGCTGAAGGAGATGAAGCACGGCGGGCACGTTTATAACCTGGTACGTACAGCGTCAATGGTCATATACACCGTTTCAGAAATATTAATATTACCTTCATCAGGCGGCGCAGCGCCTCACACGCTGGCGACACGTTATTGGGAACGCCGCAGGGCACATCGTGCTCAAACACCTAAACAAAAACGCCTCTGAGGAGATCAGTAAGGAAGATGTAGCAACGAACCTGCTGACCCTTCGCGCTTTCGCATACGAGGATTTCGACCCCTCGGACGCTTCAAAGGCCTTCCACTCCTCCTTAATATATTCTCTTCTTGGAACGACCCACCTACAAGACACCCTTGGGTGGGTGGAGGTTCCTGGGCTCGACCTTCTTGCCAAATGCGATCATGGCATCAAGGGAGTGCTGGCGCTTTGTACGGCAGCGGTAAGTAAAATTTTCATTTGTCACTGACTCACCCGGTTGACTAATTTTTGGGGGTCAGCTGGAGCGTGCGTTGAGGTTGGCCCAAGAGGGACGCCTTGACGTTGTTGTGGACGAGCCTGAGGAGGCACAAGAGGCCATTCAAGTTGATGCTCACTCAACCCGGGGCATGCGGACCAACCGGAAGCAACCGCGAGTGCGGAATCAGGTGACTGGGAAGATGAGCACAAAAGGTAGCGCATTTTCCCACCAGAACTGGGGTGGTCAGACGGCATCCTACTACATGGCCGTGGCAAAGCGGTCTGATGAGACCCTCGGAAATGTTGTTTGTGGGGCTCTCTGCGACCTCGCCACCAACCGGGACGACTCGGACGAGGCCCTGTTAAGTTCTGTTCTGGCCCCAGATGTGCTCGACCCAAGAGCCCAAATGTGTACGTGCTCATTGATTCGTTCGTCTGTTAACATTATTCCAGGGACTCATCATAATGATTGTCATGTACTAGGATCCTGCTGGTCATCCCTAGATTCGTCAAGTTCCACCATTCATTCAAGTTTCAACTCGTTGTGAGCCTACCACCGTGGCTCGTATGCCATTTCAAGTTCCCGATGCTAATATCTTGCCCCCGCTCCTAGTTTCTTCCCCTGCTCCTCGTTTCTTCCCTCGCTCCTCTTTCCCCCTGCTGCTCAATTTCACCGCCGTTCGGTCAAGTTTCCCCCGCTGCTCATTTCCCCGGGCCTGCTGCTCAATTTCAAGTTCTGTCATTCAATTTCCCCGCCGCTCGTTTCAACCATCAATTTCCCCGCTGCTCGTTTCAACCATCATGAGCCTACCGCCGTGCTCGTCGTACTAGTATACCATTTCCCAATGCTCGTTTCATCCCCCGCCACTCATTTTATATACCATGATCCCGCCGCTCGTTTCACCCGTATTGAGCCTATATACCATTCTCTTTACTGCTTCAATGATTTTATCTTGCCATGAGCTTATTGACCGGCTCGTAGTATACCCCACATTCAATGTTTTTCAGGACTTTTTAATCAACAAAATCAGCCAATCAGCACGCTCGTGCTGTCGCGCAGTTTTGATTCTTTTCGCGCTTTCTGCGATCCCTCAATTTCTTTTTCGGTACTTTACTAGCTACTTTTAATATAATTTGATTGCTTTTCGGATTGCCTGAACAGGAAAAAGGACAACGAAAAGCAATGAAAGAAGAATCAAAAGGCGCAAAGGTAGGGAAAGCAGTAAAAAAGGATGGCGAAAAGTAGAGTGATCTACTTTTCGTGCTTTCCACCGTATTTACGGAAAGAACGAAAAGGAACGAGAAAGCACTGAAAAGCCATTGAAAAAGACGGCAAAAGCAACCTGTAAATTTGCTGATGTGAGATTAGTGTTGCCGGAGCTCGGGCTTTTTACTGGCTCCGAACTGTAGCCGATGCCGGCTCGAGCCAAGTTGCCGTGAGCCAAGCCACGGGAAAAGCCGGATGCATTCTCGGCTACTTGAGCTCCCGCGATGGCTCCAAAGCCGGCTCAAGCCGTGACTTGGAGAGTGATATGATACGATCAAGAATAAAAATTGAAAAAGCTACACAACTTGAGAAGTAACTAAGTGGTTGGTTTCACGCGACGTCACTGTGCTCGTCCTCGTCTCGCCCTCATGTCCCTGCCGTAGTGTCGTCCTCGTCGCCGTCCTCGTCCTCACCCTCATGGGACTTATCTTCCCTCGTGTCCCTGCCGTCGTGTTGCAGTCGTTGTTGTCGCCGGGAGTCCGGGACACATCGGATGTGTCATCGAAGTTGTGACGAGTTGTTGTCAACGTTCTCCGTGACACGTTGTCGATGTCGGCGTCCTCCTCCTCACCCTCGTCCTGTGTCCCTGTCGTCGAGTCGTCGACGACGGCGTCGCTGGTGACGCGTCAGACGCGCCCATTGCTGCTACCCTGACGCATCTTTGTTGTTGTCGTGGTCGCCGTGACGGACCGGACGCGTCGTTGACATTACTGTCGCCTCGCCGTGACGAGTCGTTGTCGTCGCTGTCGCCGTCATTTGGTGACGCGTCAGACGCGCCCGTTGCTGCTACCCTGACGCATCTTTGTTGTCGTCGTGGTCGCCGTGACGGATCGGACGCGTCGTTGATTACTGTCGCCTCGCCGTGACGAGTCGTTGTCGTCGCTGTCGCCGTCATTGCTGTTGCCGTGGCGCGTCATCGACGACGACGTTGTCGTTGTTGTTGTCGCCGAGACGCACCTAGACAGTGGATCTGCATAAATTGGCGTCGTTCACAAAAGGACAACATACCAGGTAACATAGAACTCGATAAAGGCATCCTTCGAGTTATCTTTCATCAAACTGCCGACGACCGTACTTGTGTGATTACCTTCGCCGAGGATAGGAATGGACAATTCTTGAACCCAGTTCTCGACGTCCCAGTGGCGGCAGAAATAGGGTGAGGATATACTCCGTCTTGTGTTCGTCAGAGTTGCGGTAGACGACAATGGCTGGAGGTGCCACGCTCGCTGTAGCAATTGCCTCAGTGTCAGTGGACAACGCGTTGTTGATGTCGTCGTCGTCGTCGTCGCTGTCGCCGTGAGTGACGGTGATGAGTTGTCATGTGTTTGCGAAACAACTCAGTCAATGCGGTACTTACAAATGTTTGAGTTCTCACGCTCTTGCGCGAGGCACACTAGTATTCGGGACTTATAGGCTCCGTCGCTGTGCTTCGCCTATCTCCACCCTCCCCCTTTTCTTCCAGTCCATGGGAGGCATACACGGGTCCACTCGCCCCACGACGCGATGGCATTCCAACGACAACGCGCTGGCTGTTACCACAATAACATCGGACGAACGATGCAACGACGCACGACAGCGTGGCGTACTGGAAGCACCACGACACGAGTGAAGATGACAACAACGAACGCGACCGAACGCGACGTCGTTGTCGTGCATTCCACTTTCTGGCCGGGTTACGCGGTAGTGCAGCTTTCACGGTAAGCAATGCGTGGCCGCCAGAAAAACCTGGTCAAGCAGTCGCTTTGTATTTACTGGCGTCGTTGCTTGCTCCCGTGGTTGGTCCCATCACCGCCGGTGCTTGGTCACGGTGAGTATTCGTTGATTTTCACTCACACCAACTGTCTGACTGTGTCCGTAGGATTGAAGAACGTTCAACGTGGACATGGGTGGTATGTCACCTCTGCCTTTCTCCCTCCCCCTCCCTCCGCCTGCCCCAGAGCTCGACGAACGCGACGTCATTGTCATGCCCCGCCCCTCCCCCTCTCCCTCAACCACCTACAGCGTGAGGATGCCACTGCGCTGCACGCGCATGCTCCCCGACGGCGAGGCAACGACGACGCGATGGCAGGGAGACAAGGGCAAGACCGACACGGATGACGACACGACGATGAACGCAACGACAACATATGTTTCCCCCTCTCTGCTTTCTTTTTCCTTGACCCACCCCACAACGTCAGGATGCCACACAACTTGAATTGTACATGCCCCCGAGTCCCGACGATACAGCGATGTGGCGACGGGGACGGGGATGATGCTGCGGCACGATAACGACAGCACAACGACGGTGCGACGCCGACTGACGACGCAACAATGGCGCGAAGACGACGGTGCAGCGGCACCACGACCTGACTCGGATGACAACGCCCCCCGACGACACAGCGACGTGACAACGAGGATGAGGACGGTGCACGGTAGCGGATCAGATGGGCAGTTTTATCTTCACTTCCGTCACTTAGTACAATCCAGCTTAATACATTTAATTCATTGTCCTGCTTATATGTGTGTGGTGTGACAAAATGAACACTGATCAATATACTACTTACTTCTTACTTACATAGTTGCTGTCCGGCTTATATAATGCACGACTTTGAGCATATTTGTTGCCGCGTGCCGCCGATCGGCAACTTCGAAGTCAGTTTTTCGGTTTCTGGCTTCAAGCTGGTGCGAGCGTTTTTAGTCCACTATCACCGTCCAACTGAATATCGACTCCACCTCACATCATTAAATGGTCAAACTTGAATGCAGGCAACGCTTCCACTCGTACACTTCACCTGCCAATCTGTGAGCAGCCGGCTGTCAGAGCCATGTTCGTTCAAGGCGCTTCCAAAGTTCGTTCGAGGTGATAAGTTCTTTTTTATGATTCGGTCAATATTCATGCAAACTGTAGTCTAGATGAACGAGACAATTGGACCGCTACTAGTATCTGTCCCCCACCTGATGGGTTGGTCGATTCCTTCTTCTGACTTTTCTCTTGGCCTCATGCAGCTTCAACAGGATCAGAATCATTCGACCTTTGACCTCAACTCATCCTATATGCCTTCCGATATTGAATCCTCGATTATGTCGTATATACGACGAATAGGATCTGCCTTTGTGCAGGCCCAATACGTATCCCCCGTTTCTTCGTCTTTCCTATCCTCCCCGCCCACACCGTAGTCTGACGTAATCACCGTATGACTGATCTGCCATTGTTTTGTTTGAAACTACGTCTAAACTGTGATCCTGTCGCCACCCATAATGTGTAGCAGCAGTTCCCCTACACTTACAACCAGTCAATCCAGTCTCTGGACGATGTCCAGTCGTTCTAGTAGTGTTACAACAACCTCCCAACCCGATGACTCCCAAGATCCTTTTACGCAATTAACACCTGAGCCAGAGCATACTACGAAGGAGAATTCTCAGGTCCCATCCATCTCTAACTGCTCTTCCCTTATCAACAACTACACACCGTCTAGCAAGCACATTCGGTCAGCCACGAGGCCGGTACCACCCATTCGAACTAGCAGCGCATCGTGTCAGAACACACAAACTCACACTACTTCCCAACAACCACCTTCTATCGACTCAAGTCGCTGCCTCAGCATCATTCATTCCCTTCAACTTCCTTTTCTTGACACGCTAGTGAGTCGTGCAGTGCTCATTCACTTTCCGCCAACTAACGTATAACGAGGTATTTGACTGCGTCACACCAGAAGAATTTCATCATATAGTATCTCTGTCCTCTGAAAACAGGAAATACCGCATATCTGCGAAGTAAGTTACATGTGATATCATTTGAAGACATCTATTGAACTGATTCATAGGTACACATACCAGCCTGATACCCATCAAATCATCGCGATGACACCGTTTGAGATCCACGAAGCGCCCATCCGATACTTCGGCACATGTATACAAGACGCTCTGAGAAATCACGGACTCGCTTCCGACGAGGAAATCGCAAGCGAGGTCCACTTCAATACCACCATTCGCAAAGGATCTACGGTTGTCATTCCCGACTTCCTTTTAGACCTACGCCCAGTTCACCGTATCGCATTGGATCCCATCCCCGTTTGGGTCGGAGAATGCGGCTTCAGTTCAAGTCGCCAGCAAATGGTACATCAGCTGGAATCTGTCATCGCCATCTGCCCCGAGGTGGACACCGTGCTCATGATCTGCATCCGCGAGGACAAGGACAAACTACCCGGCACAAAACATCCTCTACACTCCGCCCCCGAGCTTCTGCGTTCTGCCTTCTCGCCAACCTCTCAACCAGATGGCCATTTCCAGCCTGTCATCGTGGAAGGGATCAAGTGGCTCGAGATCACATCGATTTCTGTTAATGTATTCCACCGTGGGTTGGACGGGAATTTCAATTTCAAGGATAGCGAGTCAGAATTGTGCGCAACCGGGGTGAGTAGCTATATAGACTATAGCGAGTTCTACCGTTCTACCGTTATTAATGTGCATTTTATAGACTCTGCATCCGACGGTTGAAATGGGAGACATCGACGAGTCGCTCGACAGGGCCATGCAGCGTTTGTTGCTCAAGGTGATCCAGGTGATAGAATCATCTGGGTCCAACTCTCCTACAACGGCCTCTACACTCTCCCGCCTTCGCGAAGAAAGTGCGACCACATCATTCCCCGTCAAGTGGCCGTCCTTGCTTCGATCCTTGCAGCGATCGCTTTACGATACTGCGTTTTCACGCTATCACACTTGGCGACGCTCGGACATCAAACGTAAGCTCGAAGCCGATGAAAGTTCCGCAGAAGATTCATCTCAGAAACGTATTTCACTCACGACATCCTCCGCCGCGCCCACTGCAGGTGCATCTTCGAAAAATCGCCGACGTAGAAAGCGCAAGGGCCCAAATTCCTAGGCTAGTGTACTTATAGTGTGTTGTACATATGTTCGACCATGTCTCCGAGTCGTTAATATACTATGTTCTCTCCTTCGCTAGTACTCTATTCAGCTGTCGGGGCTCGGGAGAACTCGGGACTCCGAGTGGGTGGACTCAGGGCAGGCAGCGGCAGCAGTACCTACCCCGCTCACTATGTCACGGTATCAGTTGCGAATTGCCCGTCCAGATTACATCAACGCTTCGCTACTCGGTCGACAGTCGGGGCTCGGGAGGACTCGGGACCTGAAAGTACACGTGTCAGCCACACCGATCAGCTCGTGTATCGGTAAGTCGAGTCACTTCAGTGCCTCGCCACTACTCGCTGATACGGTTGCCCGTCCAGATTACATCAACGGCAATGTAACCATCCTCAAGGCTTCGCTAGAGCGGCTATTCTATTCGGTCGACAGTCGGGGCTCGGGAGGACTTGGGAGTACGCGTGTCAGCCCCCGATCAGCTCGTGGTTCTATGTATTGGTAAGTTACGAGGTCACTTCCGAGTCATTGCCTCGCTAGTAATGGTTTCCCGTCCAGATGATTACATTAACGGCAATGTATCCTCAAGGCTTCGCTACTGCGGTTACTCTATTCGGTCGACAGTCGGGGCTCGGGAGGACTCGGGGCTTGGGAGTACGAACGGTTTGATCGAGTGTTTTGGGAGTCAACTTGGGGTACGTACTATAAAAACCACTCGTTAGCTGGCTTCGAGCTGCCAGCCAGCTCTTTTGCGCCTCGGATTTTTTATCTTTGCCCTCTAAGATGCCTCGTCCACCCCGCCAATCCAGCAACCCGCCTTCGTCTAACCCAGTTACCTCTGGTCGGTCCCAACCTCAGCGCCGAAGCTCTCGAAGCCAGCCACCGCAGCATAGGAGTTCAACGCCTGACTCTCAGGTTGCTGCTGCTCCTGGTCACTCACAGGTAGTACTCGGATCGTGTAACATCTTGACAACGGTTGATGTCCCCCTTACAGGCCCGTGTGCAACCAATGGAGCGGGTGGAGGAAGAGATCATCATCGATGAGGCTTTGATCACCGATTCCGAGGATGAGTCTATGGAACCCGTAGATCCCCCTCGTGCTCGATCGCGCCGTCCTGAAACCGGAGACGAGCAAGGTAATCATCGATGAGGCTTTGATCACCGTTTCCGAGGCTGACTCTATGAGCTCATAGATCCCCCTCGTGCTCGATCACGCCGTCCTGAAACCGGAGACGAGCATGGTATCCAGCTTGATCCTTCCAACGATCCCCTCTACAACTTAGAGGGACAGGAAAGAATTCCGACGACTGCAGACATTCGACATTTCTTTGAGAGGACCCCCGAAGGGTCGGTGTGCAAGTACTGCAAGTACGTATCAGTATATACTTCGTAAGCTCATACATCTACTAACGACGACGCATCTACCACAGGAAGATTCACGATATCGACCCCGCAGCCTGGGCACGAACGTACACAAGTAAACGGGACCGTATATTTCATTACTCCAGCAACACCGGGACGACAGTATTACGCGGCCACGTCGATCGCCACCACCTTCTGGAGTACGTGACCCTTGCGGAGGAGCTCAGATGGCACGTTTGGATCGAGAGCATCAAAACTGCGATGGCCCGTGGTTACAGTTTGTCCGAAATTCGGGAGTTCCGACTTGCCGATGGTGGATCCCTTGCGTCGCTCCCTTCCCGCGGACAAGACAGTACCTCGATGTCAAATAGCATCAATCCTGATGAACGTGCTTCGGTTCCTCCGTTTACGCAGCAAGAACTACACAATCACATTGTCGCCTTGATTGTCGCGGACGACCACGTAAGTTTAGTTCAAATTGAACGTCACTGGCACTTGCTAACAAACTACCAACTAGGCTCTAAACCTTGTCGAATGCCCGGAGTTTCGTAGGCTTCTCCTGCTCCTCCATCGAGATCTTAAGGACTCGAATATTCCTCATCGTACGCACATCCGGGAGAGCATCATAAAAACGTGGCAAACGTACTTCATGGCATTGAAGGCTGATTTTGCGGTGAGTTCTATATGCATTGATTCGCCGATGCTCCCTATGACACCCACATTTGCTTCATAGCTGTCCCTTGGACGAATTTCATTCACGGCCGATATCTGGTCGAGTGACAATCGAACTCCTTTTCTCGCAGTAACAGCCCACTGGATCGCAGAAGAAGTTGGAACAAGGACGCTGAAACTACGATCGGCTTTGTTGGCGTTCCATCGTATCCGCGGGAGCCACACGGGCAAATCCCTTGCGAGATCGATCTTGTATATTCTGGACAGAGCGGGGATTACTGCAAAGGTAAATGACGAATTCGACGAGCTAGTAACAATGAATCAGTCATTGATGTGCTCGTATTTTAGGCGGGGCACTTCACCATGGACAATGCCAGCAATAACAAGACTTGCATGCAAGAGTTGGAGACTCTCCTCCGTGCGCGCGACGTTGAGTTCGGTGCACTCGACAGACTTGTCATGTGCTTTCCTCATGTTATGCATATCTGCGTAACCCACGTCATTGAGAGTTTTATGGACACTGAACCTTTAGAGGATGCCTTCTGTGATGACACAGAGCATGAGACGTATGTAGAGGCTGTCAAGTCGGATCCTATTTCAATGGGCCGCAGTGTCGTCCGGGCGGTTCGTGCGTCCGGTCTACGTCGCGACGAATTTGTCGACACTATCAAGACGGGAAACGAAAAGAGCTGGTTCAAAAGTGCTTCGGGCGAGGCACAACAAGTCCCTGAGCTGCAGCTTCTGCGCGATGTGAAGACGCGCTGGGATTCGACTTATGCGATGATGAATCGTTTGCGTGCTCTACGTCCGGTACGTACTTTTCGCAGATTTGCGATGTCTCTAGCCTCGCTAACCTCTAACTTCCAGGCGGTTGATTATTTCCTCGCATTGCCGAACCAGAAGGAGTTGGCGCAGTACAGTTTATCTCACTCTCAATGGCAAGTCCTTCAAGACTTCGAACGTGTCCTTCAGGTAAGTATCCGTCTTCGAGATGATTAGTATTAACAATGTCCAACGGACACATAGATTCCGTCAAAAGTCCAACAGCGTATGTCTAGCGAGACGTTACCTCGCTTGGGGAGCGCCGTCCCCTGTTTCGAGTTGTTCATGTCCGCGTGGGAAACGTTGGGGACGAACAACCTTCGTGTCACTCCATGGATCGACGTTGGACTCAAATGGGCGACTAGGTATTACAAGCGTATGGATGACACACGGGCCTATGTTGTCGCCATGTGTAAGTCCTTTTTTCCCTTATTTTCCCTCATGGATACATTCGATTGACCACTGGATGGTAGTCGTTGATCCCGCGATACGGATGACGTGGATCAGGAACTATTGGGACGATGAGTATGTCAAATCAGCCGAAGATATGATCTTGGAATTGGTAAGTCAGCAATGTATTGCGCCGCGTGTGCGCGTTCGTTACTAATAGCAAACGCAGATGCAGGTGTATCGTCAGAAAATCCAGATCCCCACGCAGGCTCAGCAAAGGAACAAGGTTCCCGTTCATACGATCAACTCACTGGCCTCACACTTCGGCGTCAAAGATATGGGTCTTAGACGGTCAAACCCTGTGTCAGGGACCCACTCACTAGACGAAGAGTACCGTGCATATACCGGTGGAGATCTTTGGGAAGAACATTCAGACCCTTTGGTGTTCTGGGAGGTAAGTGATAAGAGTTCGAGTATTCTATTTATTCACGGCGATTTACAGAGCAAGCGTAAAAGCTACCCGACAATTTTTGCTATCGCGATGGACTACTTACCGATCCAGGCGTCATCCGTTCCTTGTGAACGTGTCTTTTCCTCTAGCGCGGAGACCGATACAAAGAAGCGTAATCGAATCAGCCACACCTTGATGGAGGCCCTTCAAATGCTGAAGTACGACTTCAGGAAGCGTCGTCTCGTATTTGCGAACCCAAATCTCGACCAACGCGATCTAATGGAGGATGAACCCGACGAGCCAGTGCTCTCCACTGCCGTGCCCTCTTTATGTCAGGACCAGGTGGTCGATGCTATCGTTGGGTGTGTGATTCGTGAGGAAGGAGACCACATTGCAGCCAATGTTGTACTATGTTTTGAGTCTTAATCACTGGTAGTATTCGTTGTGTAGTATGCAATCTATGTATGTCCGCGATCCGCGTTATCTCATGCCACATCCGTGACCCACTTGCAAGTTGTTGCAACGTTCTTATCTTCCCTTTCGTTGAATCCCAAAGCCCGCGAATGTGATCAGTTATTCTCACGCCGACAAAAAACGAAGTTGTTCGCTCGTGCATGCCACACTCGTTCCCCAATTATTGTGGTCATACATGCAAGTCATTCGTGTCAATGGAAGATTCAGGCTCAGGGATAATCTCGGGAGTCGCGGAAAATGTAAGTACATACATGATACAAGTTTACCAGCTACTGACTCAAGTTTTCAAGGTACATTGTTTCGGGCGGTCGACCTTGCTGACGATCGTCACTCGGTTCTGGTGAAGACAAGTACTCAGAGCCTGGGCTGGAGTCCATTGCAACAGGAATGTAGGATCCTCGATGAGTTGCGCGGCGCTCCGGGCATTCCCGACATCATTTGGCAAGGCACCGAATACGAGTTGGACGCCGTTGTGTTCGAAAACATAGGCCCTACTTTAAAGGATGTTTTTCAGGCTGCAGGAAAAAAGTTACCAGTGAGTGTTGTAGCTTTCCTTGCAGAGCAACTTGTACGTTCCCATCAAATGAGTTAATTGGATACTTTCTGACATATACCCTAGCTGGTATCTATCCAAAACCTTCATTCTCACAGCTACGTCTACTCAAATATCAAGCCCGAGAACATCCTCGTTGGACCCGTTTCCTCAGATTGGGGAAATCGACTCTTTTTCTTTGACTTCACCTCCGCCGAGTGGTACAGAGACCCACAGACCTTTGCTCATACCTCGTTCCACACCTCCGCCAGTCGGACGACTCCTCCCAATGACCCTATGTCCGCGACCTTCGCATCAATCGGCTTTCACTCGGGAAATCGGCTCAGCCGCCGTGACGACCTAGAGTCGCTTTCATACCTCCTCATATATCTCACTCGCGGCTCGCTCCCCTGGATTGATGCCGACATCAGGTGCAACGATGACATCCTCAAGTTGAAAACGGGTCTTCCGACAGCTCAATTCTGCAAAACGCTCCCTTCGCCATTCATCACATTCCTTCTCTACGCTCGTCAACTCTCGTTCACACAGAAACCGGACTACGATCACGTCGTCTCTCTCTTTCGCAGCCTTCAATCCGAAGATACCCCACTGACTACACTTTGTTCCCCCGGTATAAATCATTTGAAACTGTCCTACTGGGCGGAAGGTGCGACGGATCCTTCTCCCCTCAAAGGAACACCTCAAAAGCGAGTGCACAAGCACAGCACACCTTGTCGTCCCTGCAAGAGGTACGTAAATCGTGCTCGCCATGAGTTGCGGTGACCAGAAGAAGTGTCGCTGATTTTTATTTGTTTTTTTTTGTAGGCGCTTTGTTCCGAAATCACTATGAGCTTGCTTTATGACTCGGGGCCCGGGGGTCCGGGGATCAACGTTTGTTA
>JBBPPD010000150.1:0-17004 GCA_038091795.1 Leccinum olivaceoglutinosum | reverse complement strand
CTGAATGATGACTAGGTCTGTCTATCACTGGCCATCAAGGGTGTAGATGGCTATTCTGACCAAATGTGTCATTCTTTTTTTCTTGATCAAGGCTATCAGATATTCTGAATGATGACTAGGTCTGTCTATCACTGGCCATCAAGGGTGTAGATGGCTATTCTGACCAAATGTGTCATTCTTTTTTTCTTGATCAAGGTTATCAGGGATCCTGAATGATGACCAGGTCTGCCTATCACTTTCTGACAGGTGTACATGGCTATTCTGACAAGGTTGTATCTCATTCTTTTTTTGTTGATCAAGGCTATCAGGTGCATTATTCAGATTCCTTTTGCCATAGGTACCATGTTCCATACAGCCATATAACCACTGGTATTCAAGACACCTTTGAACAAAGAAATCCTACTTAAATGGTTCTTGTGATTCCTCTGTTACATCATGATGCCAGTGATAGCGAGCATTGAATTTGATGCAGCGCCCACAATCAATGAATTCCGAGTCACTCAGTGAGATTGTTCACAAAAATTTAGCTTAGATTGCACATATGTAGGGTGTCTATCATGTGACTACTGGATCAGCGGCAGCCTCTCTTTCTCGACGTTCCACACGTCTTTGCCGTATGCGTGCTAGAGCACTATCTTTCGAGGGCAACCGTTCACTCTCAGAGTAAAGGGGGAATATCTGTCTAGTACAGTCAGTAAGAACCAATGGAATGGTTCGAAATTTTGCCTACCTATTCCACCAAGTAAGCAACTGGTCGACCTCATCCTTCTCATCAAGGTCCTCCAATAATTCCATGATACTCGAGTAAAAACGCTCGGAATCGGTCACCAGATCCGTGCGCGAGAAGACCTGTGCGGATGTCAAAGCAAATCGTGTCTGGAAATTTTCCTATAAAACGCGGCTTCATTGCAAATAATATTACCTACCTGAGTTGCGACATAAGCAAGTGAGGCCTTGGTGACCGCGCGCATACCATGGATGCGTGCGTTGCCAGAACGCGTGGCCTTCGGCTCCTGGTCGACAGAACTTGGCGATGTGAAAATATGTTTGAACGCCTGCGAGCAATGATGAACTAATCTCCGATCTGAAAATCAAAAATCACTCACAGAAACTAGTAGTCCGCCCTGCAGCAGTCCGTTCCACGGGTCCTCCGGATCATATGTATAATTTGCGTAAAGAAAGATGGGCCACTGGTCTCCAGCAACCTGGATATCCCCATTCACGAGTTTCATTCGAGTCCTGAAGGTCAACTCGTTGTCAAGAGTCGGTAGAACAGAAAACTGAGACGTACTCTGTGTTTGCCCAGTCAAGCCCTGCCGGGCAAAGGAGAGCCCCTGTGCGTTCGTGATTAAACCCTCGGCCTGATTTCACGTTGCGAGGGATATGGGGATTTAGTGTCTGTCCCTTCGGCGTGATCCAATCAACGATGGCTCCCTTCATTCCCTTCGTATCATCTGCACGAGCCCCATTGACACCTTTCTGTATCTAATTTTTTTTCATTAGTCACGGCAGCCAAGCCAAGGTACCAATCATGGAAAAAAAAAAAAAAACAGTACCAGTTCGCCGATAGAGATGACTTCTTCCTCCGATGACTCCATGAGGCGCGTCTCGATCCCCGGTAGCATTCGCAGAAGGTCTCGGAAGATTCTGAACTCCAGCCTTTCGCTGGTCGGGACATGTTATTGGTAGAAATTCACTAAGAAAAGAACAGGCTACTTACGCTGCACTGAGGCTTTCGTCAGCATCGCTTGATCCCTCAGACAACGCGACGATGCCGTTGGTGAGCAGAGTCTGCATGTTGCAGAATGCGTGGACCACTCGACCAAAGTGCCTGCCGTGATGTACCAGAGGATCTTGCGTCATTCTGGAATACGGTGAGCCACAAACGCTCTTTTCGGTGTACTACTACACACGCACGCTTTCTTCCTTGGGCCGAGCTCCAATGCATTGGAGCGCCGCTTATGACCAGTCCTTCCTGTGTCTGAATCGCCGTCGCTTGGCATTATGGTCAGCGGATAAAATGTGAGGAAGATATGGGGGCAGCGTAACCTACTTTGAAGACGACGAGGACGCAATAAATACGATGACCTGACCAACTAACGTTAGCATCAATCAGGAGTCGAGACAAACCTTGATGGATCAACAGTACACATGATATCCTTCGATTATCATCTGCAATGAGTTCTCACGCTTTGTCCTTCAGTAGGCCACAAAGTAGTCGAGAAGACCTGGATAGATCAACAGTATGATATCATCTGCAATGAGTTCTCACCTTGTCCTTCAGTAGGCCACACAATATTAAATGTCGGTACTGCTCGGACGGCAAAAGTGTGACAGCAACCATGGAACGTAACGAAAGTAAGACTTCTGTATGCAAACATATAATGGAAGGAATTATTTACCAATATTCCAAGCATTGACAACCGACGGTACCATCCACAAGGATCCAAGTGCCATGCTCGCACTGGCAAGGGAGACCACAATCGCATACAATTGGCGCGTTCGCATCCCGGATGGTCGATACTGTGTTGGAGCGTTCTTAGCCTGGATGGGTGACTATGTGCCAGAACAGATTCTTGTGGGACGTGCGCCAGATTCCATTGGGAGGTCAGGCTGCAAGAGTTGTAATTCGTAAAGATGGGATCGTAGAAGCACTTTGCTGGATTTGGAACCACACTGCAGAATCCGAGTTCGGTCGTAAGAGTGTTGAGCACCCCGAAGATCAATTATCATGGATATCGCTCACCTCTCAAATGTCTAGACAGTATGTTGCTGCACTTGCCGTAGCCGCTGAGTCGACCGAACGAACTTTGGTCTCATCTCCGTTCACTGAACAAGAGACAGACAGCAGCAAATAAAATTCGAGCAGAATCAGCGAGGCCCTACACTAGTAATGCAATTGAATAGAACGAAGAAATGAGCTAGCAAGCTACGTCAGCTTGACACGAATTCCGAGCTAATATCCCTACGAACAGAAAAAATACCGTACTACGTGGCGCTCAGGTTGTACCAGAAATACCGTTCACGCTGAAAGCATGGATTAAGCCACTCCTCCTGACCAGCTGCCTCGCCATAGGCATCTTTGTTGTGTCGCAATTGCAGGACAAGGATGAACGGAGCTCTGTCGTCACAGCCTTTTGTACCTCCCTGAATTTTTTCTCTTTCGTGTCGCCAACCATCCAAGGGTGGTCAACGAGCACTCCTTTCTTATTTGCAATCAAGTCCAAAGCTGTCAAGAGCTGTGGATTGTCTTCAATATGGCGCACTAAAACATTTTGCTGGCACTTACCAGAGCGGCAATGACAGAAATTGTCTGGGTGTTGGCATGATTCAGTAAACTGAACGTCACAACACCATCCGGCGAGACGTTCGTGGAGAAAATAGCTGCGAACGCATCCGACTCCGGTTGGGTCAGGGCGATATGCAATGCGGTGAGGAACTCAGGGCGGGCATAATAGTCGACCTGATGACGTAAATTAGCACCAAAATCATGTAGCACATGATTACTTACGAGCTTGCCCTGGCCCTGTGGTTTATAGTGCAGGAAGGGGTAAGAATAAATTTCATCTATCGAAGTTCGACGCGACCAGTGCTGCGCGGTCTCGATGCGGTTGGGTGTGCCAGAGGGCAGGACAAACTTGATGAGCGCAGATGATACTCCTCCCCAATAGGCGATGAGAACGCGGGGAAAGTCCTCGTTTAGCTACCGAACAATCAGTATGCGACATAGATCGACACGATCATGAACTTACCATTCTCTGTAACGCCTCCATAAAGTATGTATTGTTCAGGGCACTCTGGGCCTTGACTACCTTGACGGCCCCATTTTTCCCCTTGACCTCGATGTTGATTTCACCTAGAGTTAGGATTTGTCAGCCCAATTCGCACTTCAACCTCGATGCTTACGAAATTCGAATTCTTTTACCCCACGACGTAAGAGCGAATCATACGTGTTGGTGATATACTCATTGTAGGAATCTTCACGCCATCCATAGAATGGCCGAGTAAGTTGAGTACCGGAATCGGAAAAAAACCTAACGAGCATTACATCGCCCAGGAAAGCCCAGTTGGACAGCCCCGTATTATGCATCGTCTGACAAAACGAGGCTGGTAATACGTCAGTGTGGGCAGTGTATAACGAAAATATGATTACATACCACGGTGTCGCGCCGCGAACTGTAGCGCGATCTGGTTCTCATCCGTCAACGGGAATGGTGCAATTAGTTGCGGGAAATCGGAGGGACGATTGTTGTTCGATGAGTTGTTGGGGGACGATCCAGGCGGATGGCCAGGGGGGTGGAAATCGATTACATCGCAGATGGCGGGCACAACGCGCTCGAAGAAGGTCTGGTTCATCAGCGGGGCGTCGGCGGTAGGAAGAACCTGCGAGTTGCTTGCAAAGCGAAGGAACTCAGGTTCGTTCCGATGGTTTTGGAGAATCCACGTGTTCAAGTCGGCGATGAACGGTGGTTCCATCATATGGTTAGGATGGGTGGGTGCTGCTTGTGAGGGGGCGTCCATGCTTTCTGAAGCAAGTTGCGGTGACCTGCAGCCAAGCTTTTTATCTGCCTCCTTCTCATGCCAATCCCCTTCAACCGAGTACCATGTACGACTAGCCTGCTAGGACCTCGCGATTGTCGACGTAAAATGACCTGAAGCGTCCCCCATCCACGTATTCGAAGTCAGGGTTTTTCTGAATGAAGGCATGAAAATGCTCACCTGTGAGGCCTACGCAACGCCGTTGATCAGCAGCCCCAACCAGTTCGGAACCAGATCGGTGTCACGGCTGAGCCTCGCGCCATCGAAATTAACCAGGTCGAATTCCCAGGAATCAAAACGACGTGCTGTCGAAATTAACCAGCTCGTATTCCCAGGATTCAACGCGAAGATGATGTCGAAATTAACCAGGTCGAATTCCCAGGAATCAAAACGACGTGCTGTCGAAATTAACCAGCTCGGATTCCCAGGGTTCAACGCGAGATGATGTCGATATTAACCAGGTCGAATTCCCAGGATTCGAAACGAGGTGCTGTCGAAATTAACCAGCTCGGATTCCCAGGATTCGATGAAAATGCTAGTGACAGCATGCCCTGCTTTCAAAACTGAGAGATATGTCTGTCTCGATTCCCACACTTCGTTTCTCACGTACACATTCGCACCACAAACCTATTCAAAAGCAATCAATCTCGAAGCTTGACGAAGAGCTACCGAAGTAACGCACCTCCACTACCACTATGACGTGTTCCCCCATACCATACCACCTCAGCAATCACAGCGCCTCCAAGGATGGAGAATATATCGTATACAACGATCGCGTGCGTGAGGCCCACTATGAGAGAGTACGTCACAATTCAGCATCAACCTGAATTAACATGCACTTACAATGTATTCTCAGCTGCCGTCCCATGGTCGCCCGCTGTCTTATGGGGAGATCCTGCTTCGCTGGTCCGAAGCAGTCGTCCAAGTTCAGTTTGCTGTAAACGACACGACGGAAGCTCAACAAGCGTGTGACGACTACGGCAGTGCCGTCCACGAGATTGTTGGCACTCAAGGCTACGCTATTTTGTTGCAACAACTTCTCTCCGTTGTGGAGACTCATCGATTGGGTGAGCGATCTGGAAAACGTGCGTCAGTAAATGTACTAATTTATCCTGCAGCGGCTGCGGTGCATTAGATACGATTGTATGTTGTAAACCAACCTTGGAAGTCTATGTATGTATGCCTTTAAGAATGTAGAATTATGCTAGCGTCAGTATGTGTTGAGGTTTATTCCATACCTTGAGCCGAAATTTCAGTCTTGAAGCCGTAAGAGATGGGACGAACTTCATCACCAGTGTGACAAGGTAAGTTAAACAGAAACTTACGGTATTCTGGACGGACTAGTGCCGTAGCCAAGATGGTGATCGATAGTACGAGCTAGAAACTGATAAGCGTAGTAGAACCGAGGGAACGAGAAGATAACCCACGGGCACTTCGACATAATAAGTCGATAAGAAGTGAGGGGAGAAGAGAAGGGGAACTCTCCAAGAGTCTTGAACCCCACTGACGGCGCGGTGGCGTCGGGGCGACTCGATGGACACCAAGTCCAGGAGAGATCTTATGGCGACACCAAGTCAACCACAAGAGGAGGTGAGGGGCACCAAGCCACCTCAATGGGGGGGGGAGGGTCCAAGTCCAAGGTCCGAAGCCATTGAGGTGCTCACTATTGAGTGAGGTCACCGAGGTGTTGATACGACGTGCTCACTGTTGAGTGAGGTCACGAGAAGACGAGGGATGGAGCGACGACGAGCTCGCCGTTGAGTGAGATCACGAGAGAGGGGGCGAGTTGTGGAGACTTGTGAGGCATAGTGGCTGAGGGGCGACGTTGGTGGGGATGTGGAACACGGTGGAACATTCCTGGGAGGAGTTTGAAAAAATTAAGTGGACAACAACTAAGTTACCGGAGTGGGGAAATCTCATTACCTAATTACTCGCTCTAGACTCGCCTCGGCGAGTGAAGTCCACCGGCTTCTGTGGAACATTCCTGGAGGAGTTTGAAAAAATTAAGTGGACAACAACTAAGTTACCGGAGTGGGAAATCTCATTACCTAATTACTCGCTCTAGACTCGCCCGAGTGAAGTCCACCGGCTTGGCTTCTCTCCGAGTCTGTACCCCTTGCCCCCCTCCGCATATCCTCTTCTTCCCTCTCGTAATATCGTATCACTGATCTCTCACGCAATCGTGAGCACGGTCGACGCTCCCGGTCCCCGATCGTCGTGACCTCACTCAACAGTGAGCACCTCGGCGCCCGTCGTTCTCTGTTTTTCCCCATTGAGGTGGCTTGGTGCCCCTTACTTCCTCTCGTGGTTGACTTGGTGTCGCCATAAGATCTCTCCTGGACTTGGTGTCCATCGAGTCGCCCCGACGCCACCGCGCCGTCAGTGGGGTTCAAGACTCTTGGAGAGTCCCCCCACCCTTTTTACAGCTTCCTGCCGATCCTGTTGGACGGCGTTCTTCTTTTTCTATCAACTCACTATAATAAGCTTGCGTGCGTAAGCATATTTCTGACTTGCTCAGCATTGCTAACGACATTGATTTCTAGTCAACACTGATGGCGACCGCTCTAACCCGTTATACGGTACAAGACCGTTCTGACGATCGTAAGTTTCACTTTAACTCTCAAATCTTATTGCTAACTATGTGGACCACAGCCGTTTTCACCTGTATGGACGCGCTGTCACTAGCGTGCACCAGCGACGGTGTACAAGTTATCTCAACGCCTAACATGATGTTTGTGCCAGAGCCCCACCTCGACGGTGAAGAACTTCGCATACGTGCAGATGGTCGCCTGGGGCCTGCAGATTGCTTCCAATGGCCTCAGCTGTACTGTAAGGAGTACGAGTATGCGGTCTGCATCCCCCGTAAGGAGTTCCACGCGTTGCCCGATCCTCTTGGCTGGGCGTGGTACACTCCGACACTAGAAGATTTCAAGGAGTGCGCAACGGTACCGGGAAGGGGTCATCTGGTCGAATCAAAGGCAACTGGGGTTGCCTCCCTCTACTCGGTTGCCACCAAGCGGTACGATTCATGGAAGTCTCGACGGGGTCAAAAGAAGGACATTGCGTCTAAATGGGTTCAAGATCTTCGTCACACAGTCGACCTTCTGCGCAACCAGCCTCTCTGTTTCCGCGACATGATCGTATTGGTTGCACAAGCGCAACGATCTTTCCTCGACATCTACTCTTTCCTCGAGTTCGTCGAGGTCGTCATTCCACACCGTAGTTATCCTTCCGTTGTCCCGCCGTCCGTTCGCACGGATTGGATGGGGTCTTTTACGAAAGAATCGTCCGCATGCAATGAACTCTTCTCAGCTGGTGTTCCCGTTTGGCTCGTCAGAGCCGATCACACAATCACCCCGCGGACGATTATCAAGAATCGGGTCCGATTCACATTTCCCGATGACATCTTGCGAGCGCTCTACTCTGAGAGGGGAAGGATCGTTCCAAACCCCCCGTTGCTGCATTCAGGTCCTGGAGGTCTCGAGCGGCATTTCAATTCGCGACGTCAGTATTCGCCTAATCTGGCGTCCCCTGGTCCTGTGGACCCACCTCAGGTGAACTCTCAGGTCGGGAAGGCCCTGACACATACTCAGACGAGGAAGGCGAAGAAGGTTGCACAGACTGAAAGGGTTAGAACTTCGAAGCCTGGTATGTTTGTGCTTTATCGATGGAATGGGCTGTTAACTTACGAATGTGCTAGCGGGTGGCAATCCGAGTCGCAACAAATGGCAAGATCTTTGCGTTCCCGAAATGCCGGAGCAGTTCAGCGAGTGGCGAATGGCCATGGACCGAGTATCCAGGGAACCCAAGCCGGAACCCGTGAGCAACGTCGATCCTGGGTACCGTGTACCAGAACCAGTCCTCCTCATCTCTGGCCAGACCGCGGAAAGGCGCCAAAACTATACGACCAATTGGCTTTCCATCCGATCAGCATGGTTGGCGCGCATCGACAATGACCCATCGCTACGTTTCCCCTCACCGCAAATGTGGCGGGACTTGCTTAGTAGCTCATCGTCCTCACAGAAAGAGGGCGCTGTTCATACAGAGGTCCAAGGTCGGAGAAAGGTGGCCCCGGAAGTTTTTGGAGAATGCACTTTGTTGACATTAGGAGCGGAATATGGCCCGAAGGAAACGGTTTACTGGCGGGAGGATGCCATCACCATTGAGTCGCTTTCCAACCCCCCTCCCCGTCTCATGCGTGCGATTCTTTGGGAGCTATATGAGGTCGGCTTTCGAATGGAGTTACGTGCCCTGGACCAGGCAATCGTCCCTCGCCTTTGGAAGGACCATCGTGCCCTGCGTATCAAGATGTTCGATGACATATTCCCCGCGGTGGCTGGTATACTTTTCTGGAATTCGGCGGTCCCCCAGCGACCAGGTAGCATAGGGTTGACGGATGCGGTACAAGACAACGAAGACTTTCTTCGTCGTTGGTGTTTCATCCTCTCCGCATGGCCGGATGTTCCCTCGTGCTTGGAAAGTACGCCTTATCTCGCCACTGCCGACGAACGACGTGTTTGGCTGCACAGACAGTTATCCGAGGCTTGTTTCTTTTACGTCAAAACGTTTTACAAATACTTTGGAAGACCCCCGCTTGTTCCACATCGATTTCCGTTGGACTATCATTCGTAGCTTTTAACATTCCGTTTCCTCCCCTTCCAATTTCCAACACATTTGTAACTGTTTTGTAGACCATCTATTTCGTTACTTACAATACACGGCTAGTGTTGATCTCGCTTGGCATGACACCTGGAATTTGTTGACTTCTTCGTCAACCTTCTTCTCACTGGCTACGCGAAGAAGTACTAACTCTGACTCAGAACACCCGGTCGTGTTTCCTTGGACAAATCCACCCTCATCAAGCGCATCCGAGTCGTTCCTTGGAAGGCTAAGTTATCACGCGGTGGGTGGGAACTGGTCCCGATCTTTCGTCCTTCATTTCTCACGCAAAGATATTTGACTATCATGCTCCCGGCCTACTAGGGTGCATCCGAGTCAGCGCTAGTGCATCAACCGACGGTGGGTGGGAACTGGTCCCGATCTTTCGTCCTTCATCTCTCACGCAAAGATATTTGACTATCATACTCCCGGCCTACTAGGGTGCATCCGAGTCAGCGCTAGTGCATTAACCGAGAGACCGGGAACTTGGCTCTCGCTGGATCACGGGAAGACATACTAGGTGTGGTTCCTTCCTTTGACTCTCACATCATACCACTCGTCATGGAATTTTCACAGATTTGCATATGTGGGCGGTCCTTTTCGGCCATAGCTGCATTCACAAAGCATGGCAAAATGTGCACGAGAAGCAAGAAACGTCTAGCCTCTGCACTGGCAAAGATTCAAGACGACCGCTACAAAAAGAAGGCGCGCTTAGGGTTCAGTGAACGAGAGATCTCGCCACAGGATTTCGCCATGGATAGTCCATGTAGACTAGCTAAGACACCCCCAACTGAATCCCAGGGCGGTAGCAGTGGTGCTGTACAGGTAAGGATAGAACTCCCAAATATATCTGTAATAACCTCTTTCCGAACAGGTCGACGATGACGACGAACTTCCATTGTCATTGCGCCGTAGCCGCCGGGAAAATCGTCGTATGCCACGGCGATTCAGAGATATGCTCCCGGAACCTTGCATGCCTCTCCCTCCTCTTGACATCCCTCTTGACATCCCTCTCCCTCATCAAGACCTGCAGATCGATACGTCCTCCCAGCTTGATGTCTTACCTGCTGAACTTGCTACAGTTTCTGCAAATCCCACCATTCATCCCCGCTCTACCACTCAGCCGAATTCTTTCGGGCTATATCGTATTTACGATGAGCGGACGTTACCTATCTCCGATCCCGACGACTGCTCAAGTGAGGGTCATGCCGTCTCTAAGGATCAATACACACCATATGCAAACGAAAGTTCTTTCCTACTCGGCGAGTGGTACTGGAATCAAGGGATCCAGAAGTCTCAAAGAAGCTTCAAAAACCTACTGGAGATTGTCAGCGGGCCAGGATTTCAACCGGACGACATCAAGCAAACGAATTGGAGGGCGGTTGACCACAAGCTGGGCGTTTTAGATGCGTCCCTCATCAAATCTCAGGAGCAACATGAATGGCTCGCCGATGATGCTGGTTGGATGCACACTGCGGTAACCATTTCGGTCCCCTTTCCCCGGCGCTCCCTTAACCCCGGCCCAAAGGCATACACTGCCTGTGACTTTTATCATCGTTCACTCACCTCTATCATCCGCGAGAAGGTTGTCCACGCTTCCAACCTGAAGGGGTTCCATTTCGAACCCTACGAATTACGCTGGCGACGTCGCGAAGCATCTGACGACGTACAGGTGCACGGAGAGATGTATACCTCCAAAGCCTTTTTGAAAGCCCATCAGGATCTTCAAGACTCGCCTCCTGAACCAAACTGCACCTTACCTCGTCGCGTGGTAGCCCTCATGTTCTGGTCCGACGCTACTCAACTCACTTCGTTTGGCAACACCAAACTTTGGCCTCTGTACCTTTACTTTGGAAACGAATCAAAGTACAACCGGTGCCAACCATCCGCCAAACTATGCGCACATGCAGCGTATTTCCAGACTGTGGGTAACATTTCCTAGTGCTGATCACTCGCTCACATTGGCCAGTTACCCGATGACTTTAACGACTTTGTATTAGAACAATCAGGTAACTATTCACCAAGTGCGGCGTTCTACGCACACTGTCATAGGGAGTTCTTCCATGCCCAATGGCTGGAACTATTGGATGAAGAATTCGTCCAGGCATACCAACACGGAATCGCACTCATGTGCGCTGATGGCACAGAGAGGCGACTATTTCCACGCATACTGACGTATTCTGCTGACTATCCTGAAAAGTGAGTTCAGCATGAAGGATTTTATGCCGCATCACTGAAAACAAATACAGGGTTCTCATTACGAATATCCGGAATCTTGGGGGATGTCCATGCCCTCGATGCCTCATCCCTAAGGATCGTATTGAGAATGTAGCAAGCGAGCGTGACATGTTACAACGGCAACTATTAGTCCGCAAGGATGACGAGGAACGCCAGCGAAAGGTTCGCGAGGCTCGTGACCTCATCTACAAGGACAACTACGTCGTCGACTCTGTTCAAGTAAACGAACTCCTCAAGGCCGAGTCTCTGGTTCCTACCGAGGTATGTCTTTGTATTGAACCGTTTGTGGGGGTCTCTGACATGCGCAGAATGCTTTTTCTATATCCCTTAGTCACCTAGGATTCGATTACTTCGTTATGCTTGTCGTTGACCTCCTCCATGAGTTCGAGCTCGGAGTGTGGAAATCTCTCCTTATCCACCTGTTCCGAATTCTAGACAGCTGTAAAGGTCTCTTGCTCAAGGAGCTTGATTCTCGGTGCGTACATCATTGTATTGGGCCACATGGAGCTAAACACTAAAAAAATGAGTAGCTACCGTCAAGTGCCCACATTCGGGCGAGATACAATACGCCGTTTCCGAAGAAACGTATCGGATCTTCAAAAAATGGCAGCACGCGATTATGAGGATATTTTACAGGTGAGTTATCTACTCTCCGAATACAAGGGGTACAATGTTTAACGTGTAGGGTTACAGTGCGCGATACCGGTGTTCGCGGCCCTTCTGCCTGAGCCTCACAATGACAGAGTCTTAATACTTCTCTTTAGACTCAAGCACTGGCATGCACTGGCGAAATTGCGCATGCATACCGACGACACATTACGCATCCTGGAATCTGTCACAGAAGAGGTGGGTACTGAAATTAGGCAGTTCGTGTCCGAAACCTGCTCTGCATACGCTACGAAAGAGTTGAAACGTGAAACCGAGCGCCGGGTGAGGGCTGATGTGCGTACTAAAAAGGGTGGAGCCACCGAGGGCAGTGGTGGTCGGCGGGCCAAAACACTGAACTTGCGTACCTACAAATTGCATGCGCTCGGAGATTACGCCACGCACATCAGACTGTTTGGAACGACGGATTCGTTTTCAACACAGCCAGTATGTCTCTAGCACACATCTTCCCCTATCTGCTGATCTTTCTTTTATTAGGGAGAGCTCGAACACCGAACGTGTAAGGGCCGTTTCCGTAGGACCAATCGGAACTCTTTCGTATCTCAGCTCGCATCGATCGAGCGTCGTGAGGCGCGCTTACAACGCATTCGTGCTCACAGAATGGAATTGAACAAAGGGGATCCAACACCAGATGATCCGCAGCGACGTTATGTGATTGGAAATTCACAGAACTTCCCTGAAGATCTCACTCAGTTCGTTCAAAAGAACTCGGAAGATTTCGCTGCGATAGTAAGTACATGGCAGAAAATTGATGAAGAAAATTGAATGTTCTCATTTCCAGCGTTTCGTCCAAAAGCTGAAGCTACACCTCTGGCCCCGGCTCCGCGAGATTCACGACCACTCGACCCCTCAAGATAATTTCGAAACGGGAGATCTGCCTGCCGATGTTCTCCTATCCATACTCAGCAACGTTGTATTCAAAAATAACCGACTATACAGACATTCTCTCTTCAGGGTCAACTACACAACGTACGACGTGCGTCGCCAATCCGACTCAGTCAATCCGCAGACTGATCACCGCGATATCATGCTGTTGGCAGCCGAAAACAATGCTCGGTCCGAAGGCCATTTTTTTCGCTATGCTCGTGTCTTGGGGGTTTATCATGCCAACGTGATATTGCTTGGGCCTCATTCAAAGGATTACCAAGCACGCAGGATGGATTTCCTTTGGGTGCGTTGGTTCGAACTCCTGGACGAACCTTCAGGCTGGGAAGCATGCAAACTAGATCGCGTCAAGTTTCTACCGATGAGTTCCGAAAACGCTTTCGGGTTTGTCAACCCTGCGGATGTCATCAGATCCTGTCATATCATCCCCTCCTTTGCTGATGGGAAGCTGCATCCCGATGGATTGGCTATGTCTCGTCTCGCTCATGACTCGAATGATTGGAAGGTGTATTATGTCAATCGGTGAGTTTAGTTCTCACAAGTGCACAACCCAACTGAATATTTGTCTTAGTTTCGTGGATCGGGACATGGCAATGCGATTCCACTGGGGCCTTGGTGTAGGTCACACGTATGCTGATATGAGTCCTTCACACTCGAAGAAACAATATTTGGATGCCGTTGGTTCCTCGGGTGAGCGTAGCAGTGTCGCCACTGGGTCATTTGTATATGAAGAGAGTGAGAATGACTCTGGGCATGATAGTGACTGGGATGATATTGGGGATGAGGCCCCGGGGGCTGACCGAGACTCGGAATTCGAGTCGGACTCGGAGACATTAAAACGGGCTATGTATGAATCTGGTAGTGATGGTGACTTTGACTAGAATTCTGACAAGGGTTTTTGTAATTTGCTAAATACACCTAGGTATTTAACACCCACACGCCCTGCTACGGCACGGTGAAGGGCCGAGTTACTAACATTGGAGTGGCGTTCTAATATGTACATAGTTGCATGGCTGTGCAGCGCCGCCCCGACGTGCCAAAGTCCATTGTCGATACACGCCGCCTCCGTGGCACTCTGAAGAAATGACACGTAAAACCACGGGGTAGCAGAAACTTAACCCGCACCCCAGTGAAAAACAGACAAAATTCACCTCACGGGTCGTCCTTGGACGCAGGCTAGCCCGCCGACACGACGACCAACGACGTACCACAGCACGACAATGCGATATGTCGACGTGTTGACGCAACGACACCTCATCCCCTCCCTTGTATTGTCCCCCCGCCTTCCCTGGGTGACCTCTCGTCCTCACTCGCCAGGGCCTCGTCCAACGTGATACAACAACAACGTGACGATGCGTACATATCACGGCACGACGACACATTGACCCCACCGTTGCGTTGTTCCTGCCCTCGCATTGTTCCCGCCCTCAGATCCTGGCTTCGTCCAACGCGATACGACAACGACTCGCGCGTTGACGCAATCGCGTGTCACTGGCATCCCCGCCCGCCCCATCCCTGTCCTCGCATTGTCCCCACCCACGTCCTGTTCTCATTCAATGCAACGCGACGATTCATTGACACAATGGTGTGCCATCGCGACACGACGACGCCGACGACGCGTTGACGCAACCACAGAACACATGAGTGCTGTCTCCCTCGTCTGTCTCCCTCAACGTCTCCCGCCTAACATATCTGACCATCCTCTCTGGAGCTCTCCCTCTCCCTCTCCTGCTCACGCAACGACGATGAACAACTACGAAGCAACGTGGCACCCAACGCGATGGTCGGACGGATCGGATGCGGACGGTCGTCGTCCGCGTTCCCTCTGCTCCTCTCCCCCGCTCCCTTTCCCCCTCTCCCCTCTCCCCGCGTCCCCCTTCTCCTTCTCCCTCCCCCTCTCCCTCTCTTGCACACACGCCGATGACGCAACGTGGCACCCGATGCGACGACGATGACCGTCTGCGTTCGCTCGTTCGTTCGCTGTCTCTCTCTCTCCCTCTTCTGCAGATACGCCAAACCGCGACACAACGACGATCGTCTGGCTCCCTCCCTCTCCCTCCTCCCTCAGGCTCCCTCTCTCCCTCTCCTGTAGATACACCAAACCGTGACGCGACGACATCGGTCGGGCGACGACAGTCCGTGTCTGTTCCCACCCTGTAGATACGCCAAACTGCGACACGAAGATGCGACGGGGCGACTGCTATGACGGCGTACCACGATGTGATATCCCCGACGAGGACGGGGAGGACGGGGAGAGTGGCATGGTGTCTGCGACACCACCATGACGACGCCGGGTCACGGTGAATCAATGGGACGACGAGGATCGGGAGGATATGGAGGACGGAGAGATGACACGGCGGCGTTGCAACAACCGTGACAACGAGGATGAGGACGAGGACTGCGAAGATGCCGCACGGCGTCGGCGACATGGCGGCGACAACGACGCAGCATGGCGTCAGCGACACCGTGATTGCGCAGTATTGCGACCACGACGATGAGGACGGGGAGGATGGACGGCATGGTGTCAACACGGCGGTGGCGGCGACGGTCGATGTGACCTCCCGGCACCTCCGCGACATGTCACACTGGCACATTGTAGGATAATATTTTATCAATGTCCTGTAGCCATGTAGTTTATGAAAAGGTTACATCTCAGGGTACTCTGACAAGTCACCTTCAGTAGTATGCAGGCCCGGGGAGTACGGAATTACTGATTGTGGTCCTGTAAACACACTGGTGGTCTTTCTTGTAGTAACACTGACCATTGTGATTGACATGGCACCTCTCAGATACATCATAGTAGTACTTACTACTTACTAGTAACTCACTGAGGCCTAACTCACTCAGAGTTGACTTCTCTGGCAATCAAATCCTGCTGCCATGCACATGACAAGTCAATTTCTTGCTGACATATGTAGATAAAGTTAGATATGACTATGTATGATAAAATAAACTTGACATATATTTGTCATATCTGTCTGGTTATTTCATCAGCTCGCCAGTTCATTGATCAGCATGATGCTGGCAGATCATCTATGATAATCTAACAGACTTTATACCATTGATTATATAGACCTATGAATATAAAGCTGAATGATGGGCATAAGGCACTGGTTAAAATCTTGCTGCCATGCACATGACCTGTCAATTTCTTTCTGACATATGTAGATCAAGTTAGATATGACTATGTATGATAACATAAACTTTACATATATTTGTCATATATGTCTGGTTATTTCATCAGCTCACCAGTTCCCTGATGTTTTCCCACCAGACAGACCATCATCAGCATCGTCACCGTGCCACCCGCACCGCGTCGTTTACTACTATTCGCTGTGATCTGGCCTCATGAAGGGTATAAAAGGTTCGTTAAAATAAAGACACCACCAGTAGGCTTCTCCCTCCAGGATCTGAAACTCGGCCTGATGAGTCACCCTCCTCCAGCGCGCTAGGCGCAAAGCGGGACGCTAAGTTTTCCCAGCAGCTGAACGGTGGCCAGCAAGTGCGTCACTGGTGTTTACCGAGGTAAGCGACGAGTGGGCGCAAAGTATTTCATCACAAAAACAATGAAGATATGATATACCATTATATATCTATCTACTCACTCCCAACTACACATTATATGTTCATTCTGACACACAGGTAGATAATCACTGGCATAATATCTGACAATTGACCAGTGAGCTTCATGATGATTACTATTGATGCTGAGGTATCTATCAGTGTAAATTTATCATGTCTCTTAACTATTACAACTCCTGGTGTATCTGTCAGCATTGACAGTTGATCCACCTTTTGATGGCTAAGATCATTGCTGGAATTAGTTGTGTAAATGATAGCATCAATCAAATATGTCATTCTTTTTTTCTTGATCAAGGCTATCAGATATTCTGAATGATGACTAGGTCTGTCTATCACTGGCCATCAAGGGTGTAGATGGCTATTCTGACCAAATGTGTCATTCTTTTTTTCTTGATCAAGGCTATCAGATATTCTGAATGATGACTAGGTCTGTCT
>JBBPPD010000149.1:0-17014 GCA_038091795.1 Leccinum olivaceoglutinosum | reverse complement strand
GACAGAGTTGTCGTGTCGGGTACGAGTATCTACCGTCGGTCCGAGTCACACGTCGGCCCTCGATTCTCGTCGCTCGTCGCGTTGAGGACGCGTGCCACGACTGGGGCCGGGTGTCCTCGGCGGAACGAGAGGGCACGACGGTTGCAGCACGTACGCCACCTCCGAGTCGTGCTCGCGAGCATGTGGGCATTGGCAGACAATGCGTTTCAAGTTAGCCTGACAGCAGGGGCGAGGCGGCAACGACTCGGACGACGGTCAGCATGGTTGTACATACGTATTGCCAGTGTGAGTGGCACGTGCATGGGCGAAGCCGGCATCCGTGCACGGTGTGCCTACAAGGCGACCGTGTCGTGCCTCCTCAGTGACTCAAATGAATCTATTAGGTTTTGAAGGCATGAAGAGTGGCAGCGTAGCAAGTAATTTAGTTGAAACTGGTCTATCAATATTCGTCTACATCCATCAAATCTGGTCCGGCATCCGATCCAAAATACATTTCCAAAACCTCGTCCTCATCGCTGGAGTCCTCCGCATCCGACTCCCCACTTGAATGTGAATCTTGAAAATCTTCCTCATCACCCTCTACGTCAGACCCGGATGCTGGATTATCTTCGGGCTCGTGAGACGCCGAGATATGTTGAGACTCAGGGCGACTTCCCGTACTTCTGTGGGATCCTTCATTACAGGCGGGCTTGATGTGAGAATATGTATGCCCAATACCCATACCCCAATAGTAGCGCATGACCATGTCTCGGTCAACGAACCTGCAACATAAGGATGATTATCAGCTGTTTCCAAGTTCTTAACCAGAAGACTAACCTGTTGACATAGAAGCGCTTTGAATCATGAGTATCTCGGGATACTCTTGACCTAGCCTGACTTCCAGGATGTACTAGCTTACCCTCTGAGAAATCCGGAATGAGGTGGCAACTCCTCAAGACATCCGCTGGGTCGACGAAGCCAAAGGCGTCATCTTCATCCATGGGAACGAAGCATAGAACATCCAGCTTATAGGCATCTCGCTCTTGATGGCTTTCGATAACTTCAAACCAGCGAACCCAAAGGAACTCGAGGCGGCGAGGCTGGTAATCGGTCGATCCCGGACCGTTGTAGATGATGTTTGCATGAAAAATTCCAAGCACCCTGGCGTAGCAGAATGGATGTACAACGGATTCGGGTGCGTTAGACAGAAGCATAATGTCCCGATGGTCCGTGTTGGGGTTGATGGAATCTTGCACCCTTCGAACGTCGTAAGCGGTGTAGTTGATCCGCATCAGATGATGTCGGTACATTCGATCGTTTTTAAACAGAACCTGGCTATATAATGTGATTTCTGAATCGACGCTTGAAGTGTCGACATCCGGAGGTACAATGGTGGACCCAGCGTGTGTCTCTGCCAGTGAGTCTGTGCCAGTTAGGTGAATCTGCCTGATCCGAGGCAGGAGGTGCCTCCTCAGCTTCAAAGTGAAATCCTGAAACGTGTGTTAGATGCCAGGGTTGCAATATGTGTAGTAGGAAACCTACCTTTGCCGCCGGGTCGTCCGAGTGGCTTCGACTAAAAGCTTTGAGGTCCTCTGGGTAGTTTTGTGACTTGCCAATGAGGTGATGTTCCTCAGGTGCCTTGGGCAACTTTTCGAGTCGAAAATTAGATGGGGATGAGGACATACGGGCACGGATTTGGCGGATGCGTGCTTGGCGCCGTTCTATTCGGGTCAACTGTCGGATATATGACTTTCGGCTCGTCCGTGTAAACCTTGACTTGCCGACACGATGTTCGAGCTCTCCCTACAAAAGTGAAATCCGAGGCAGAAGTATCAACTCAGGAAATGACTTACCGGCTGGGTTGAATACGAGTCCGTGGTACCATATCGCCTGATGGCCTCTGTGTAATCACCAAGTGCATGCACTTTATAGGTCTGCAAGTTCAAAGTTTTCTCATGGCGCGCGCCCGCAGGACTCGGTACGTCTTCCTTGGGGTGTTGATCCTTCAAGGTCTTTGTTCGAGCTTTGCGTCGGTAGCGTCCCTCTGCTTCTCGCTTGAGTTCCCTAGTGGAGAAAGCAGAGCAGGTGTTTGATTGAAAGGAGCGAAGCTCGTCACCGAGAGTGGCTGTAATATCATCCATAATTTGAAGACTTTCGTCTGTATGGACCCGGAGCTTGGCAAGACCGTGCCAAGTAGCAAGCTGGAACAGGAGCTTGAGCACGTTTGAGTTATGTGGTTCAGGTAATAGTCCACTGAAAACAGGGATAGCGCACTAAGATTGTTGAATACCGGTAAGCCAAACTCTAAAGAAGGAAGACGATATCAAACCTGGAGGAGGTCCTCGAAATCCCTCGCTGCCATCTTCTTCATCTCGGAGGAGTTTCGAGAAAAACGTCGGATAGTGTCCCGACCGAAGCTGGGTACTTGACGGTAGCTGTATTTCAACAATGAGGAAGATAGATATATCTCAATGCAGATAATCTTACCGTCTATCAAGCTCACCGAGTGCATTCTTTTTCAGACTATCAAGAATTCGAAGGAGATGTATGAAGATTGCCTTCCATACACCAAGCTCGAACTCGTGGAGCAGGTCAACAACTAAAATACAAAAAAGATTGAAGCCCATCGCCTGAAGTTTTTCAGAGAATGCATTCTACAAAAAGAGATTATCATGATTATGCTTGAATCGGATGATATCTCACACACTGATGTAGGGACCAACGACTCGTCCTTAAGAAGCGCCTGAACCTGGGTATTGTCGACTGCATAGTTCTTCTGATAAATCAGCTTTCGGGCAGCTGCGACCTTTTCCTGTCTTTGTTGAGTGTCGGTACGTATGAGGGACCTTCGCTGAAGCATGTCACTCTGCGTGCCTACGTTGTTTACCTGTGAGAGTGGGATCAGACAGCGCGGACAAGGGCATCTTCCCAGATTCCGGATGGACGCAATCAAAACCCTGTTCAAAACAGTTAGCAAGTCAGATGGATGATCGAGATATCGCCTGTACTTCTCTGGGTAGTCAGCCGAGTAAGTAAAGATTCGAGGATAGAAACGTCGGGTGATCCCATCACAGCACTTGATAATGATCCCGTGCTCATACGCTTGTAAGAACTCTTCATCAAGTAGTACTTTCCACTGTTCGTGAAAGGATTCTCTGTGGCAGTGCGTGAAAAATGAATCACTCGGCGCCTTGCCCCCAGAGAACCGAGTGGCAAAGTCCTTGAAATCATCGGGGAGCTTTGCGAAGAACATTTTATTAGTTTGCAAACTATTAAGGGGGGCAAATGCATACCGATTGGAAGTATGCGGCATGGCAGCAGAGGTTACAGGAAGGTTGACACCGTCGATATTTCGACTCGTTACCGAAATACATGTACAACGGCCACAGTTTTGCATGTCCGAATGACGTGAGGTGAGTAGAGTCGGACCAGAACATTATCCCAGCAATGACTCGAGGAAGGTCACATCCACGTTCGGGAGGTGACTCTTGCAGCTGGCGGTGGGCCTCAATGAAGGTTTCAGAGGTATAAAGCTCTCCGTATACTCGTAAATCATGCTCTTTGTGCGGGGGATTCCAGTGAAGTTCGTAAGGCTCATAGTGAAAATGAGACGCGTATGATGCATCAGAAATCCTTTCACGGATAATTGACGTCAATGAACGGTGGTAGAAATCTTGGACATGGTATACTTTGGGCCCAGGTTCCTGGGAACGGCTGTGGAATGGGATGGAGATTGGTACTGCCGTGCGCCTCCACCCATCGTCTTCATCCAACCAATCACCCGAGTCTAGCTCATTATCAAAGTGGTTTTGACCCAACAGCTTGTCCACCGCCTGCCAATTGGTCTTCGCGACCTCTTCAGGATGGAAACTTTCGCTACTAACGATGCCAAGGAGCTCTCGGAAGCTTTCCTTAGACTTCTGGGCTCCCTGGTTCCAATACCAGTCTCCGAGATGCATGGAGGTTTCGTTTGGGTATGGATATAATGGGGTTTCAGATACACCTAGACGTTGCTCTTCTCGTACGCATTCATTTGCAATTGAAAACGGGTCGTCAGGGTCATGGGATGGGATATGCTCGGTGTGATATACTCGGTATAAGCCAAATCTATTCTTCTGTGTTTTAAAGATGCGTCGAATTGATGAAGGAATTGAATTAATCCACCCTCCCATCACAGATGTTGAGGGAGGGTTAGAGATTGACGCAGGTGCGGGCGCAGTGTCGGAAGTGGGTGTGAGCGTAGACGTGGGCTGCTCAGTGCTAGTGACAGTGACACCCAGGGGTGGTAGGGGCATCAGAGACTCTGGTAGAGTGTCCCTGAAACGAAGGGGCAGACGTCTGTTGAGCCGACGTGGGCGGCGCTGCGCGAGAGACATCCCGTCGCCATCTTCAACGCCCTCAGCTGTGAGCTGTGGCGGGTCCTGTGCAATATTGTGATCAATCACTGGTATGTCTCTTGAGTGTGAAAAACCGACTTGAACTACGCTGGAAGCCGAACCTTCTTCATTCACCCTCGAATTAACATCTGGGTCGTCCACAACTGAGGAGCTAGCCCTCGGAGATATCTGGATGCGGGCCTTTTTTCTTTGGTAAAGCTCTTTTGCCTTCGCTAGCACACTGGAAAGACGCTTTTTCCCTCTCTGACAGTTCTTCTCGTGCCTCTTGAAGGCCCCAGGGTCACCGAAGGAACGACCACAAATACAATCCTGGAGCAAGGGGTTTGACATCCCAAGTCAGAGAGAGCCTGAAACGGAGTTTCGAGTCAGCAGACTTGCACGTTTACCAGTGCATTTGCAGAAGAAATACCCCTCACCGAGTTTCTGAGCGTGTGAACAGCGGCTCAGAGACGGAGTGGTTGACAGCATTCTCACTTCGGTCGTGTCGTCAACTTCAAGTTGGACTCCGGGCCGATACACTTAGCCGAATTGTTGACGGCACCCTGTTGAGCAGGGACAGAGGGATAGTAAGGTCAGCTTGGGAGGCTCTTCGAGTGATGCCACATGACGAGGTTCCGTATGGGCACGCGCACAACAAGCAAATGTACAGCAGACATAGATATGAATCGTTGGCAATGAACCTGAGAGCCTTTTGAGCCACCAACGCCAACAAAACCAGAGGATAGGAAGAAGAAATGAAGCGGCACCCATCACACCCCACTTGGCTCAACTCGAACTGTCCTAAGTTCTCCCGTGCTCTATGGCCCACCGTCAACCTCTCTCCCCCTCGGTCGTCGAGTTGATCGTGCCTTCCTTTCTACGCGACACCAGGAACGTCCGTTAGAGATGTTGTGAATATAGCGGTACTAGTGTTGAATGTCGGTTCCAATGTCGCATAAGTTCTCTGTGACTAGTTGACTCAGACAACAAGCAAATAACTACTTACGGGCTGGTCGAGATCTTGTATCACCTGCCGTTCAACTGCGCAATCATTGTGGATCGTCGAGGTTGTAGCGAATCTCAAGCCGAAGTGGCTTGCCCGTAGCGGGCTTCTTCTTCAACCACCATGCATGCCTTGAGCTTCGAGGTGGCGCCTTTCTCGCCTTTGGAATACAACTGTAACCTTTCAAGAGCGCTTTCAGCTTGCGGTCCATGATGAAAGACGACTTTTCCTCAATCGAACTCGCACAGTCCCGCGAGAAAAGCTCTCACTCTATCTCGATTACAGTCAGTTCGCGAGATGCGCCATATATGCCGACAAGTCTGCGCTAAGAATGGAGCTGTCAAGCCATTCGGCCCATGGAACCATTCGCACGTCAGACGAATATATATATATAGTTTCAAGCATTGGTGAGACGGTGTCCGACAAAATGGCAGCATCAGCGTACGTCTTCACTTTCTCGTCCTTGGGCTTGAGAGCGTTCGTGTCCACGGCCGTCAGCTGTGAGTCTTCAAAACCTCGCAGGATCCGCATTTGTACGTCAAGCGAGCCAAGCGTGAAAGGGTGGGATCGTTCGCGGACAGCTGCTCCTCGGTCTCTTTCAAAAAAATGATTCCACTGACGGAATTAAGGGTCTCGTGAGTGCTGCGCAGCTCCCTGGCAGCGTTTGACCACGGAAAAATGCCGTGACATCGCCGCCCATCTGGGAGGTTTCTTGAACAACAGCCGCAAGTTTTTCGACCTCCGCAGCGCACAAACTAGGACTCCTTCGGTGGTGAGAATTTGGAAATTGTCCAACAGTGGTTCGAAGGTCGTGGTGATGTCAAAATCGGGCCGAAGGGGGCTGGCGGATCCCTGGGATTGGTGGGGTGAGCGGGAGTGATGGAAGACACCCAGTTTGTGGGAGAGACGTGGTTCTTGGGTGGGATAGTACGGTCATGAATGCTACTACGTGACAATAACTTACGCGTATCCGGTCTTTGGTTATCTTCCATGATCTGACCGCCAGCCTCATGTTGGGTAGAAACTATCAGTTGTTTGACGATCATAACTACTACGCCGAGCGGGTCAGTTTCCTTGATGGAGATGAAGTTGGAAGACAGACCCAAAGTTTCTTTTTTCTTCCACACCTGCATTACTTTGCGGTTGATTTGCGACCTAACCTTGACTGACCTTCACCATCTTCTCGGCATCGCGGATTGCAAGAGCTCGCCTCCAACGTTTCCAGGCTTGAAGCACCGCACTACATGTTGCTCTCCGGTAGAAATGATCTGCGGCTATCTCCTAGTGATCTATTTTGGACAAGTTTGCTTTCCATCGCAGGAAAAAAGTCAACACGTTCATTATACTGTAGTTCGGATATGTGTGAGTGGGAATACTGCCGCCACTCTGTCTTCATCAGTGCCGCTGTCAGACCACAGCTATTGACCCGGAGATGAGTCTCTGTTTCCCCATATGCGAGCCTCGAGGACGTGGCATTGCGCCATCGTCGAGGGGCTAACCCTCGAGCCTCAAGCTTAGTGGCATGTTGGTTTGTTGTCTGCGGAAGTCTCGTGGCGTCATTTGATTTGAAACAATAAAATGGGGGAAGTGCGCAAAATCAACAATTGGTAGCCGAGCACCAACAGTGTTCTAGAAGTTTGGGTATTCCGAGTCAGTGGTACTGCACTCTCGGCCGAGTCCGAGTGGTACCACACCGCGCCGGTTCCTCATCGCGTTCTGTATCCGAAGAAGGTTTCTGACCTTCCTCTGTTTGTCCAGTGTCTTGAGATCCGAGTCTCAGTTTCATCGCGATCTTGACGGAAATGAAGAGTGAATACGTCATCGTCATCATGTACAGATGGACCATGAGGTCACGGTGTGCTGTCGAGTATGTCCGGATTGGGAGAGGTGTTTTTCGAAGTTGGGGGAGGTATTTTGGGTCGAAGATGTCACGTTCGGAACGATCCTGCTAATTACCATCGAGAGGGTCGACTTCTGATTGAGACAGGGCCTGTAGTTCTGACCTGGATGCCGCAGAGCGGCAGAGACTCGCGAGGAGTTGGGGAGGGGCTTGGCCGGGGACGAAGTCCACCCAACGAAACGATCACAAACGACCGACGACTCCACAAGAGAGTCGCAACTTCTGCGTTCTTGCCACAATTGCTAGACTCATATCTAGAACTGACATCAAAGTTGTCGCTCACTGTTGCATCCTCCAGCCTCGAGACTTCAGTGCAGTTTGTTGTTTAAACAACCAACTCATCCATCCACTTCAACTTTGGCAACTGGCTTCGGTCCATCACTCGACTTATTTCAGTGATTTCAGCGCTTGGTCAATCTCGAGCGAGTCCATGTACTCCGAGAGGCCCTTGAAGTCATTACAATTAGTATAATTTCTCAGCGGTAGTCGGCGATGCGCTAGCGTCTTCCGAATTCGTAAGAAGTGGCAGAACATCCTCCTGGGACCTTCAACTTCAACCCACCAGTGCGCTCGGCTATTTGGTCGTACTGGATCTGTTAAACAGACTCATCAGTCAAATGACCAGGAATACATCTGCAAAACAATCTCTGTTGATAAGTACCAACCTGATCCTGGGTCTGCGCTGATCCCAAGTTCTTACTGCTGGATGCGGAAGACATGCTTCGGTTTGTCAAAGAGTCCCACGCGGAGCGTAGTTTGAGGTGGTGACAGTTGGCGGGGTTGGCAGGCATCATTTCTGGGGGGTCGAGCCTGAGGCAGGCACACTCGTTTGAGGGGGGGTGCATAATATAATCCGAGAAAACTCCTAAAGGTTTTAGTACCATCCTCAACTCAAAGCATTGCGACGACTCGGCGGGGAAAGAATGTCACTCGGATACGGGACTTTTTTTTTGAGACGGATGTGACTGGTTGTCTGTCTTCAAGGCAGAGGCGGTATGTATCGGGCCAGTATATCCGAGTCAACCAACCAGTAGTCAGATCCAAGCCCCACATTTGGACGAGTCGACAACAAGAGGAAGGAATGGAATGGAATCGATCGACTACGCTCGTACAGCATACATAAGAAACAACAATACAAATGCATTACATTTAATAATCTATATGATTTGCATATGAAGCGAACTGCCAGAAAGTACCTGCCAAGCAAGGTGAAGCGAGGTGACACAATATTGAGTCGACATATTGTACAACACTTATGCTGGATTACAACAAAAAAAAAGAGCAGAACCCACTGATACAACAACGTAATCCATGAATGATGAAGGGGGTATAAAAAAGAGGCTCTCTTGCGAAAGAGCGTAATATCATTTGGGCATCATAGAGCGAGTTGATAATCCTCCTGCATGGAAATAAGTATAGTCTGCGAGGGAAATGGGGTATGGACTTACTGATATGACCTACTGGTCCAACAGATCAAAGCGGATATCGGAGACAGCGTCAAAGTATCTACCGGTTGCCGAATAAGGGTGATCTGTATTGTAGTGGGCATCGTGAATTTGCTGCAGATGTGCTGCACTGTATACGTCAAGTAGCTCGGCTTCCGACTCTTCACAGGCTACCTGAGCATCAGCCAATGCAAGCACCGCAGTTTTCTTCTTTGAAAGTGCGCTGATGTACTCTGAAAGTACTAATTTGGCAGACTTTCGTTGCGGTAGATCCACCGGTCCCTGTGTTCTCCATCAGCATTGGGTATTTTACGAAAAAAGAAGAAAAAAAGTATACCATTCGGCGAGACATCCTCACTAACTGAGCTGTGTATTCTCCAAGATTATGGGTATCCATGTGTTTGGTATCTCCGCTGGTCTGTAAATATTTTGCAGTGGCATTGCACATGTGGGGGGGAGCCACTACCCCGAAATTCAAGTCACCAGGAATGAGCTGATACGCCACATGTGTCTTCTTGCTTGTGGAGGTATAGCAGGGAGGTGCTTGGTAGGGTTCGGTGCGCTCGCAACCTTGCGTGTAAGATAAGGCTGCAGTCGGAAGGGTTGGATTTACTTGCATCACGGTACCCTCTGAAGCGGGAGGATGGTGTTTGATAGGTTCGACTTGTTGGCTGCCCTCTGTTAATGGTTCCTCAAGAGTCAACGAGGCGTGGAAACTTGTGGGCAAAAGTTCAGCGTGCCACTTGGCAAACAACCCCTAATTTGGGTTACCTGTCAACCTTTGTTCAATTGTTCACAGAACTTCGTACTCAGTAAACCGCCGCAGCGCAATGGAGTGATACATCATTTTTATAAGCCACCAATATCAATCACAGCCTTTTTTGAAAAAAGAATCGGGTACTTGGAGACAGCCGCAAGAGGACCCCGTGAGCACCTGGCATCATGAGCGACACAACGGATTTGTACAGCATTGATCTATTCAATTCCAAGAAAGTTTCTGCTTGTTCACAAGACTCTCGTCAAAGCTTTACTCAAGATTCGACATGATTATCTCCAATTCTTTCAAATTCACCTTCGTGCCATTGGCAGTGAGTCGGATTGTTAAACAGTTGTTGCTGGGACAGAAGGGTGAATGTGTGAGATCTCGACTGCTGACAATATCTACGTAGGAAAAGAGACAGGATTCACGTATGTTGTGATTGTTTCTACGCGAATGTATGTACGTACGAGATACATTCTGTGTCTGGGAAGGTCAGTCTGGGGGAGACGGGCGCGGGAGGCCGGTGACTCTGGCAGAAGGTGAAGGAGTTCTGCGATAACGAACCGTCTGCCAGTGACTGTTATCTGTTCAACCGTTCGACCTTCAAGCTTCAGACTCGGAATTCAGAGAGTGGGTGAGTCCGAATGGCGCAGAGAAGAGAGGTTGACAAGGGGCGGCCCTTGAAACAGAGAGGCACAACCAGACCTTCCTGCGCTAGAATCATGCCGATATTATTGGGAGGTACTCTAATAGGTAAGCGAGAGCGGCGGAAGAGAGATCTGAGTCGGACAACCAAGAGCGACCGTGTAATATATCATGCTCGGGAAGTCGGGGAGAAGAATATCAGGAAAGAAGTACTACAGAGGGATCGGCGCGGTAGACGATGATGAGGATGTGGCTTGAATCAATGAATCAACAAATCCGAGTCAGACGCGACCGGCACCCGAGTCGTCGAAAGGCGATACTAGTACTGTAGTAGTAAGCACTAGCCTGAGTGACACGTCCTCAGTGAGTCGGAGTCAGATCGCGACATTCTTCCAGTTACTCGGGTTGCTTATCTATTCTCGTTATACCATGAAGTATTTGCAAACGAGAAAAAGGAGATGTGTGACCGTATCCGTCGGAAAGAAATCCGGGCGGTTCGTAATAGTAGTCACGACTCACGAGTTATCTGTCAACATGCACAGAACGGCGAGCTCGAAGAGTCGAAGAAGATTCGATTAATAGATCAGTGCATGATAGTAACATGGCAACAATGTCAGCCTTACTCTGTCGGCTATTTATTTCAATAAGTCGTGACAGACACGATGTAAGACTTCGGTGAACAGCATCGATACGTGAACACGCTACAATTGAGAATAATGAGACCGACCGGCGGATTTAAAAAATCCAACGAGGTACTTGTTGATCGAGACTCCGCACAACACAAATGGTCTCAGTAGATTTTCTGGCGACTCAGATCTGAGACCACAGCAAGCGCGACAAATCTGGCAGTTTAAACCCTCCGTCAGGGACTACACTACGGATACGAACTAGGGTGTACTCGGGTCCTTGTTCAGCTGCCTCCGAGAACAAATTTAGTGCTGTGTTATAAGTTACTTTGAAAACAGCATAATATAATAATATATTGCGCTTTAGAAATGTCTCTACTTTCAAGTTGCTAATGTGACATTGACTCACTGGCCCCCAGCCTGGGCCCGTGACGTTGAGTTGTTCACGGAAAGCGGAACTTGAACAGGGCACATTGATGTTGTCAATAATATATGCTGTCACTTTCGATATCTAACGTTCAACTGTTCACAGAACTTCGGTTCAATGGTAAACCGCCAGGCTGTGGCCCAGCCTCATGGAATAATTATTAGGTCTTCGGCATTAGTAAAAAATTTAAATGATTGGTCAACTTACGAACCAGCGGGTTCCCCCTGTTCAATTGTTCCCCAAAGGTGGATCGGCGGCGTTCGCATTGCCGCACTGATCGATTGGTGGGACATTGCTGTAAGTGAGAGATAATGATGTATTATGTCAACCTATGTGTCACTTTCCATATCTAATGTTCTATTGTGCATCGAACCTCGGCTGTGGAGTCGGTGAACTGGCACTAGCCTCATGGAAATTCAATATGAAATTTTTATGATTGGTTACCAGACAAGCTCTATGATACTTACTTAAATATCAAGATGTATCGTGACTCGGCGATTACTAAAGAATGTTCTTCTTTCCTGATCCAGGCCGCGAACACGTGTTCACTAATCGCTTCGCTGATCGATCGACAGGGCACAAGTCGCAAATAAGGTATAGTACCAAGTACCCGACGTTCAGTTGTTCACAGAACCTCGGTTGTGCTCGGTAAACCCCATGGAACAAACAAAATTATGTTATGATTACAAGCTACCATCGATTAAGTCACGGTTGCGCCGTGACTTCAAGTTATCGATTCAAGGAACGTTTCTACTTTCCTAATGGGTCACACTCAGTTGTTCCCCAAAGGTGGAATCCTGGCGGATGTCGGCTACAGTCAAAGCTGCACTCAGGCCGATCGACCATTGGGCACACCTTTCTGGGTGGGAGATACCATAATATAAAGTATCTATCGCTTACACCCCGTCTTCCTTATTCCTCTAAGCAACTTGAATGGACTCAGAATATCGACCTCCGGACTCGAACGACTTTGATCTATCGATGTTCGGCGACTCATTCAACTTCCAGGATGGTACTGCAACTCGGAGTCATGATATTCTCATCTGTGCCTTATTCTGACAATATTTTCAGGCACATCTGTCCCGCCGCTGTCGGGGATGTGGCCCTCCACAGACATCGTTCGCGCATCTGACGAATCTAATGATCCAGAGACCACTCCGATTCCCATCAGCAACTCAGAAATCCCGGCACAACCTGATCCATCGCCGCTGAATGGGTCTGGGTTGCCTGTTCCAAGCTCCTCGGATGACTCGGATGACTCGGACGATTCGGACGACGAATCTGGGAACAATAATCAAGCTCCATCGGTGGAGCAATCAAGTGAGTCTTTATCTTTTTTTCTTCGCATACTACCGACATGTCCCAATCATATAGAGCTCTTCGTGGATACTCTTATGGAGAAAGCGTTCGACTGGTTTTTGATCCGCGTGGACGCCATCGCACTGTTTGTATATTTCCTGTGTGCGGTCAACTGTGCGCCTGGTAATTCGACTCCGACTCATGTATCGCGCGCAATCGACAAGGCCATTGATCTCGTTCGCCGAATGCAACACAACCCAAATCGATGGATCCCGGAAAAAGGTATGTCCCCTGCGCAGTTGAAGCCACGCAATGGCTAACCACTCCTTAGTGTCCATTTTGATCGGAAACAAAAGATGCTACACTACTTTAAACGATCGTGCCTTTCGAAAGGCGTTCAGAAAAGAGGTGAGTCAAATGTATTATGTTCTTCCCTTCACCTGACGTCTATCAGATCTCGATCATGAAGTACACACATTTTCAAACCGCCTACGAATGTACTCGTAGATTACTGGCACCTTCTTACCAACAGGTGCCAGAATGCGATTACCCTCGTATTGTTCTACTCAGGAGTCTCGACGACATCGCGACGGCGTCGAACTGGAGTGTTAACCCCAACGGCGGTCGACTCATCTGGGACAATGTGGAAGGGTTCCTTTTATTCCACATCTACACCCTCGAAAGCGATGGATCGCTAGCGGTAATCAAGAGATTTTATTAGTCATGAATATATGATCTGACTCGTCTCATAGGTGATCTGGTTTGGGAGACCCGAAATTCGGGAGTTTCTCTACCATTTCTTCCGAAAGTCGAACTCCATTGGCTTCGTTCAAGCCTATCAACTTACCCGAAATGACATCGGGCGCGATGTGTGGGGCGAAATCACGCATGCACCCGATGTCATGCTTGCATTCGGTCTTACATGGGTGAGATCTCCTTCAATCATCTCGTCTTACACCAATGTCTGATCTCTTATCAGATCGCCGCAATCGTAGAGACCGACGTTCTGAGAAACAATCGCTTTGAAGCCAATGTGATCACGAGGCGCCGCGAGCTTCATTTCATGAAGATGTATCGTAAGATTATTTCTTGGTTTAGGAAACTGAGGAACGGAACGCCCATCGTGGGCCTCACTGCCGAGTCCAGAGCCCAGGCGGTACACGGCATTGATGTGCTCAGTGATTTGTCTTTACCTGATCTCGCGCTTTTTCACTCCTGAATTTCATAGTATCCGATCTTCGTCACAGTAGCAGAAAACAAGATGTACATATATGAATAGTATAGTCGTCCGAGTCGTTGCCACCTCGCCCCTGCTGTCAGGCTAACTTGAAACGCATTGTCTGCCAATGCCCACATGCTCGCGAGCACGACTCGGAGGTGGCGTACGTGCTGCAACCGTCGTGCCATCTCGTTCCGCCGAGGAAACCCGGCCCCAGTCGTGGCACGCGTCCTCAACGCGACGAGCGACGAGAATCGAGGGCCGACGTGTGACTCGGACCGACGGTAGATACTCGTACCCGACACGACAACTCTGTCGATTTTAAAATATATTTCGATACATAACGTGGCCTCGTTCGTATTACCACTGTAGTGGACAGTCTGTGGCACTCACCACTCAGAGTCAATCTACCACCATCGCAACAACACGAGGTCGAACACGAATTACACAATACCGTTACTTCAAGTTGTTGTAATCGGAATCCAGTCCGAGTCTGTCAGAAACCGCCTCACCGATATGATGATCAACAACATTGCTCGTCAATTGTGCTAATGTCGTTTAGCGTAGTCGTGCATCCGGTGCGTGCCTCTAGAAGCAGCGGACCCTGATGGTGAGCTTCCCACATGTTCCTAGCGACCTCAAATCGCCGGGTTAATTTCCACCCCCAAAGAACTGAACACCCTGGCCGTTAACGGTACGGTAGGAATGCTAACGAATACTCTCAAGGACGAGTTCGTCGACCAACGAGACAGGTGTTATACCCGGCGGCGCGGGTATTAGTACCGGTCAAGGACTCGGACCGAGTCGGAGTACACCAAGTCTTTGTCACGGTGATGTGACTTGACAATAACGTGTTTTTTTTTAGAATCTTCTGTATCGTATATCAACGTTATCAACAGTCGGAATGGTGCAGGTGGCGGGCAACCAAACTCAAGTACACGACGGTGCTCTGCGAGCCCTCCTGGAATCCCTCGACGACGTTTGTCACAATCGCGGCGAGTAAGTTGTTGTCACGTTCTTCATGTAAGCCTGACTCAGCCCCATTTCCAACTCTTTCCCACGCCCACCGTACAAGGGAGCAACATCACGACTCGGACGACAACAATGAAAACAACTAGACGACAACGACAATGAAGACGTGACGTGATCATCGTCGTCCGACCTCACTCCCGCCACCATCTTTGTCCCTATTGTCCCTCTCGCCTCAGCTGACTGACGACGATGACCGCGCCACCATCCACCTCCCAACTCCTCATTCCTGTCCCCGGTTGACGATAATGTCCACGATGTGGAGGTCCTAACCCTCCGCCACCCCCGTTCTCCCCTGCATCCTCTCATCGTAGCGTGCAGAAGCGACCACACAACGCGCACAATCGTGCGCATTGTGCAGTTGCTCCTGCACGCCGCCCTCATTGCTGTTTGCCCGTCCAACCCCCTGGGGCAATGCTCCGCGATCACATGTCACATTTGTGCCACGCTCACACGGTTGCCACCTTGATGCTGCCGCATGTGCGTGGTACGCCTTGACGCACAATGAGTCACTTTTTTCCTGATCTCGCCGCCTATCCTGCGCGCACACATATTCACACAATCTCGCCCCTCCTGCCCGTCCTCACTGGCCCTCACCCTCACCACCTCGCCAACTCGTCTGTGTGGACTCAACACACACGTCCTCGCTCCTCCCATCTGTGGGCATGCCCTCCCCCTCCGTCATTTCACACAAACCCAGTGCGTATCATCGAAAATGCCCCTGGGAGCCGTATCCTGATGCCCGAACTTAATAACAGAGCTCAAGAAGGATCGAGGGGTCCCAATTCCCCGGATCTCAAAGTTCAAAATGCAGAGAAACATATAACACTTTAGGCAAGTAACATACACCTTTCTTTGAATCGTATTTGATGCCAAATCGTGTCTCCTTTAGCCACCTGGACACAGGGATGTGGACGCGACCGTGGTATCAGAACTTACTCTCCTCCCTCCCAATGCTAGCGTCCGCGGTCGACCAATCCCAATCCTCTGACTTGTTGCCAGACACTCTACCTCCCACCCAGAATATAATATCAAGGAGTGGATACGCTGACACTACGTCCGCACGATGCACAAGGTCACCGACGAAAACAATGGATATATCGTCATCCTCGTTCTCGAACGCGCGCGATCCAGGATGGTGCAGAAGTCAACGCGTAGAATAAAGTCGTGGTCGCCGTCAACAAAATAGGTGTGTGCTCACGGTTTTATTTTCCTTTCTCACTCAGGACGGGGTTCGAACGATTTAATTTCCTTCAGATATCTCGTTTCGAGCGAGAACGCAGAACAGTGTATGTCGGGACGCGAACATCGTATCCGAACCTACACTCCTCCCTCCCAATGCTAGCGTCCCCCGTCGACCAATCCTAACCCTCCGACTTTTTGCCAGAGGCTCTATATACCAAGGAGCGGCGGATACGTTGACACTGCGTCCGCTCGATGCACAAGGTCATCGACGAAAGCTATATATCGTCATCCTCATTCTCGAACGCGCGCGATCCAAGAGGGTGCAGAAGTCAACGCGTAGAATAAAGTCGTGGTCGCCGTCAACAAAATAGGTGTGTGCTCACGGTTTCGTTTTTGTTTCTCACTCAGGACACGGTTCGAACGATTCAATTTTCTTCAGATATCTCTTTTCGAGCGAGAACGCAGAACGGTGGTTCCAGTATCTCTGGAGCGGCAATGTTATCCGAACCTACTCTCCTCCCTCCCAAGGCAAGCGTCCGAGTCCGCGGTCGACCAATCCCGATCCTCCGACGTGTTGCCAGACGTCTACCTCCCACCCGAAAACCAAGGAGTGGATACGCTGACACTGCGTCCGCTCGATGCACAAGGTCATCGACGAAAGCGATATATCGTCATCCTCGTTCTCGAACGCGCGCGATCCAGGAGAGTGCAGAAGGCGCTGTTTAGAATGAAGTCGTGGTCGCCTTCAACAAAATAGGTGTGTGCTCACGGTTTCATTCTTCTATCTCACTCAGGACGCGGTTCGAACGATTCAATTTCCTTCAGATATCTCGTTTCGAAGGAGACCGCAGAACAGTGGTTACAATCTCTGGACGTGAACATGGTACTCGAACCTACTGTCTTCCCTCCCAATGCTAGCGTCCGCGGTCGGCCAACCCCAATCCTCCGACTTGTTGCCAGACGGTCTACCTCCCACCCGCAAACCAAGCAGTCGATACACTGACGACTCGCTGTTCGTCCTGGTTTGGTTAATGCTGACTGTTATGATGTACACCTCTCGTCCAACCCTTGTGCTCTCCGTCGTCTCCGTACGGCATGTGAACGTGCTTAGCGCACTCTCT
>JBBPPD010000148.1:0-17074 GCA_038091795.1 Leccinum olivaceoglutinosum | reverse complement strand
TCATCACAAACAATCAACATGCAGGGCCTTCAAGGTGGATCGTGTTCGTTGTTGCTCCTGTCGACCAAGTTCTCGCTCACAGATCTCTCGTAAGTTTCATTTTGCTCCCTCGTCTTTGCGGCTCATATGTGTGGGTCTAGTCAACGAGACTCTCGCGTTGACCTGAACCCTCCAGCTATGCAGGTCTGTCAGCGCGTTAGCGTACGTCGTACCCGTTCCCATCACATCAAGTTGTCGCAGTCGTCCGTACTCTAGATCTTCGGCATCTCACCTCCCTTGGGCGCCATACAAACCAGCAGCATAAATCAACAAGTACGGCCTTCAAGGTGGATGTTGTTCGTTGTTGCTCACGTCTACCAGTTCTCGCTCTCGGATCTCTCGTGAGTCTCTCATTTTGTCCCCTCGTCCTCGCGTCTAATATTTGTTGGTCTAGTCGACGAGACGCGCGTTGACCTGAACCCTCCATCTATGCGGGGCTGTCAGTGCGTTAGCGTGCGTCGTACTACCCACGTTCAAGTTCCCATCCATCAATTTCATCAAGTTGTCACATTCGTCCGTGCTCTGGTTCTTCGGCAACACCCTCCCCTCTTGTTTGTTATTGCTGAGGTCTACCAGTTCTCGCTTGTAAGTCTCTCCTTTTGTCTCCTCGTCCTCGCGTCTAATATTTGTTGATCTAGTCGACGAGACGCGCGTTGACCTGAACCCTCCAGCCATACCGTCTGTCACGTTAGCGTACGTCAAACCCCCGTACCCGTCACATTAAGCTCATCGAGTTCAAGTTGTCGCAGTCGTCCGTACTCTGACTCTTCGGCATCGCCCTTCCCCTGGGCGCCGTACAAGCTATCATCAACAAAGATGCACGGCCTTCAAGGTGGGTACTGTTCGTTGTTGCTTATACGGCTACCAGTTCTCGCTCACGGATCTCTCGTAAGTCTCTCGTCCTGGCGCCTAATATTGGTTGAGCTAGTCAATGAGACTCTCGCGTTGACCTGAACCCTCCAGCTATGTGGGTCTGTCTGCGGGACTGTCAGTGTGTTAGCGTACGTCGTACTACCCACGTTCAAGTTCCCGTCCATCAATTTCATCAAGTTGTCGCATTCGTCCGTGCTCTGGTTCTTCGGCAACACACTTTCCTTGGGCACCGTTAAGGTGGATGTTATTCGTTGTTGCTCACGTCTACCAGTTCTCGTTCGCGGATCTCTCGTAAGTCTCTTCTTTTGTCCCCTCGTCCTCGTGCCCAATATTTTCTAGTCGACGAGACGCACGTTCACCTGAACCCTCTATCTATGCGGGTGTGTCAGCGCGTTAGCGTACGTCGTCATACCGCTGTTACCGTCCATCAATCTCATCAAGTTGTCGTATTCGTCCGTACTCTGGTTCTTCGGCAAGAAATTTCCTTTGGGCGCCGTCAAGGCGGATCTTGTTCGTTGTTGCTCACGTCTATCCGTTCTCGCTCGCGGATCTCTCGTAAGTCTCTCCTTTTTGTCCCCTCGTCCTCGCGGCTAATATGTTGTTGGTCTAGTCAACGAGACTCGCGCTTTGACCTGAACCCTCCATCTACGCGGTCTGTCAGCGCGTTAGCGTACATCGTACCCCTTCCCATCACATTAATCCCATCGAGTTGTCGCGGTCGTCCGTACCTGGCTGTTCGCTAACACAATTCCCTTGGGCGCGGTCAACGTGGATCTCTTGTAAGTCTCTCATTTTCTCCCCTTGTCCTCGCGCCTAATATTTGTCGGTCTAGTCAACCAGAACCCTCCAACCATGCGGCCTGTTACGCTAGCGTACGTCGTACCCGTACCCATCACATTAATCCCATCGAGTTGTCGCGGTCGTCCGTACCTGGCTGTTTGGCAACACAATTCCCTTGAGCACCGTCAAGGTGAATTTGTTCGTTGTTCCTCATGTCTACCAGTTCTCGTTCGCGGATCTCCTCTCGTAAGTCTCTTTTTTTCTCCCCTCGTCCTCGTGCCTAATATGTGTTGGTCCAGTCGACGAGACACGCGTTGACATGAACCCTCCAGCTATGCGGTTGTGTCAGCGCGTTAGCGTACGTCGTACTACCGCTGTTCCCGTCCATGAATCTCATCAAGTTATCGCACTCGTTCGCACTCTGGCTCTTCTGCAACAAACTTCCCTTGGGCGCCGTCAAGGCGGATCTTGTTCGTTGTTGCTGACGTCTACCAGTTCTCGTTCGCGGATCTCTCGTAAGTCTACGTTGTTTTGCCCCCCTCGTCCTTGCGCCTAACATGTGTTGGTCCAGTCAACGAGACTCTCTCGTTGACCTAAACCCTCTAGCTATCCGATCTGTTGCGTTAGCGTACGTCGTACCCCCGTTCCCATCAAATTAAGCTCATCGAGTTGTCGCGGTCGTCCGTACTCTGGCTGTTCGGCATCAAACTTCCCTTGGGCGTCGTGCAAGCCTTCATCAATCAACAAGTATGGCCTTCAAGGTGAATTTTGTTCGTTGTGCTCCCGTCTACCAGTTCTCGCCCACGGATCTCTCGTATGTCTCTCCTTTTGTCCCCTTGTCCTCGCGCCTAATATTTGTTGATGTTGCTTCATCGAATCTTGTTGTACGGATGGCGAAGATCGATCCCGTGTTGGCATGGTGCCAACGTGGGGACCGGAAGGCAGCGCAAAAGTGCAGGCGAGTGCCGAAAAGGCCTCGTGTGCCCTCACCACATGCCTTCTCTCTCTCTCTCATTCGAACAGGAAGCCACTCTCCTCTCCACTCGTGCACCCCGCTATGCAACCAATCTATCTGGGGTCGTGCCCTCGTATCGCCTCAGTCGCCTCTGCGAATCTGGCCAACTCCTTCGATAGGGCTTAAGATTGGAACCCGATCCTTAAACGGACTCGGATGGGCAGTGGTCGGGGTAGCGGAAGCCCCCTGATGAGAGCTTTCGCAGGCTCGAAACTGCTACCCTCTGCTCCCTTACCTGCCTCCACTCGTACTGTACATCGCTTGCTCGATGGCCCGACCCTGATCCTCGGAGAGGGGTGTCCCGACGGACGAGCAAGCAGGCATGACCACCCGAGCGTCTTTCTTCGCACACAGACAATATGGCCTTCGGCCAAAGTACGGCACGGAATGCGGGTCTGTCAACGCGTTAGCGTACTACGCCCGTTCCCGTCCATCACTCTCATCAAGTTGTCGCAGTCGTCCGTACTCTGGCTCTTCGGCATCACACCTCCCTTGAGCGCCGTGCAAGACATCATCAATAAACAAGTACGACCTTCAAGGCCGAATCTTGTTCGTTGTTGCTCACGTCTACCAGTTCTCGCTCACGGATCTCTCGTAAGTTTTTTTTTTTTTTTTCCTTTTGCTCCCTCGTCTTCGCGGCTAATATGATGTGTTGGTCTAGTCAACGAGACTCGCGTTGGCTGGAACCTTCCCGCCATGCCGTCTGTCACGTTAGCGTACGTCGTACCCCCGTGCCCGTCACATTAAGCTGATCAAGTTGTCGCAGTCGTCCGTACTCTGACTGCATCACCCTTCCCTTGGGCGCCGTGCAAGCTATCATCAATAAACATGCACGGCCTTCAAGGTGAGTCCTGTTCGTTGTTGCTTATACGGCTACCAGTTCTCGCTCACGGATCTCTCGTAAGTCTCTCCTTTTTGTCCCCTCGTCCTGGCACCTAATACTTGTTGGTCTGGTCAACGAGACTCTCGCGTTGACCTGAACCCTCCAGCTATGCGGGTCTGTCAGCGCGTTAGCGTACGTCGTACTACCCCCGTTCTGGTCCATCAATCTCATCAGTTTGTCGCAGTCCTCCGTACTCTGGCTCTTCGGTAACACACTTTCATTGGGCGCCGTGCAAGCCATCGTCAATCAACGTCTACGGCCTTCAAGGTGGATCTTTTTTTTTTGTTACTCACGTCTACCAGTTCTCGCCCACGGATCTCTCGTAAGTCTATCCGTTGTTCTACCCCCCGTAATCCTTTTTCTTTCTGTCAGTTGCTTGTCGCCGCGACGACGCGACTTGAATTGTTTGCACTGGATACTTCGACGGGTGCAATTGTATAGAGTCGCATTTGGCGTTGGTTGGGCAAACAAGGTCGATGGGAGGATTGTGCCCGTCAGGGCCTTCCTGGTCCGCCGGATTGAGGCGGGAGCGGAGGATGGCATTGCGTTGGTCACGCAGAGAGTGGCCGATAACGTACGTTGAACCTAGAAATGGGTCGGACAGGAATCGGCGGGAGTCACGGATGCGCTGACCTGCAGCATCCCGATCGTATCCTTGCCATCTGGCAAAAAGAATACGTTGATCAATGGCGCAGCGATCGCGTCCACGTCTTCCAAAGGGCTGGCCCATCTACCACCGGTACCTTTGACATTGATGCGCGGGTTATCGGTTTCGCTGTCCGGTCTTGACGTCCTCTCCCATCAGTGGGTCAAAGTGGAAGATGACGGTATCTACTAATGTCTGTCCAGCTTCGGAGTCAATGTAAACGCAAAACTTTACACATCCACCTTGCGCTGCGAGCCGGTAATCAAGTGCTCGGCCACCAGCTGGGTTTGAATGACGAACTCTCTTTCTTCCACGTGGCTTTCCCAACATGGGGTGTGTCCTTTGGTGATGACAATGCACTTGTTTCTGTCATCAAGAATTCCCGCAAGGGCCATGGATGTGGCGAGTTATTGGGAGGGTCAAGGGGAAAAGGAGTACGCTGTACAATTATCTCAATCCCCATCTGAGCGTGATGATTTCTGCGCCCTCGCGCGCATCCGCTTCCTCATCGACTTTGTGTCCGTGTGGCCTGTACGTGGTCGACACAGTCAACGGTACCGTGTTGTACTACGTTTCGTTGCCGGTCGTGGACGGGAAATGCGACATCAAGGCCGTGCTCGACGAAAACTGGCTTGTATATTCCTATTACGACGACAGTACGGAAGCTGGGAGTGTAAAGGGTCGAGTCGCGTCGTTTCCGTGGAGATGTACGAAGGATATGGGCCCGACGAGGAGATTTCTAGGTACGTGTGCATTCGGCACGTGCAGGAGGGTAGTAGTACTGATGAACAATAAACGCGGATCTGTCGACAATTCGGACATTATATGCGAACAGGACAGCCGAATTTTCAGCGTATGAGCAGGCATTCTTGATACCACATGCCATCGCTGCTCTTGCGACGACAACCACGAAGTTTGGCGTGTCGACCCAGGACATTATAAGTGAGTGATCGTAGCGTTCTTCCAAGGTGTTCCCCACGTCTCGTCTAATGTAGTATCGAGTCGGAAAAACAGCGTTCATTCTATTCCACGCCGCCTACTAAACCCGCGCCGGCCGAAAGGAAAACCGACGAGCGAAGAAGCAGAGGAGATGCTGGTGCAATACGAGCCAGTACTGCCCGACAACGGGCGGCTGGTGTTGTCGCACTACTACGAGGTGCGCGGCATTCTTTCTTTACTTCAAGGTGCAGATTTGGTTGACGGCCTAGAACAGATGGCCGACGTGCGTCAAATCATCACTCCCCCGTCGTTGTTAGAATCGACGACTCTGGTGCTCGCGGTGGGAACGGACTTGTTCTTGACGCGTGTCGCAACGTCGGGTACGTTCGATGTGCCATCCGAAGACTTTAACAAAGTACAGCTGGGGTTGACAGTGGTCGGGCTGGCTGTGGCGATCGCGGTGACGAGGTCGATGGTAAGGCGGAAGAAATCGAGGGAGCGATGAGGTCACTAAGGGGGGCGTCGTAGACTGCCTCTGGGGAGTAGAGATGCGATTGGACATACTATACTAAGTATTGAATAATAAGCAGTGCCTGTTTTCCTTGTCCACAGCCTCGGAAATGGGAATTGCATCAAGTAATCACGCTGTGCTTCAACTGTGCTTCGAGGATTAACTGCCACTGGCACTTCGGGCGGGATCGTCCCACTAGCATTCTTCTCCCTTCTCGACACGACGCGTGTGTTCCTTGCCCGAAGGCGACTCTTCTGCTTGTCTTGTCCCTAGGTGCGCTGCTTGTTATGCAATCATGATTGCGTCCCGGTATCTCGATCCGTAGTTGAGTCGCCGGCTCAACGGTACCGCCGCATCCAAACATCGCAGAGTGCCGACTGAGATGATCTATCAGTCGCTCGTGGTCTTTGCTATCATCGTGATGTTTCGGTCATCGTTGGCCCTAAGTACCTTGGGCTGTGGGCCTCCGAGGAGGCAGCGGCATGGCCACTCGTGATAACATATAATAGCACTTGAAACGTGCCAGTGACTGCCCAGTCTTCTTCTGTTTCTCGCAAGCACTGGCTCGGCTTTGTTGCGCGTTGATGTCATCAGAGGGATCTCAGGCTTGTGTGTCGGCAGGGTTGAACGTGAACAAACGATGCCGACTCGGAGTGCCTTGTCGGAGGCAGTTGTTTACATATCAGGTGTGTCAGAACTTTGCACGAATCCCTGCGGGTTTTGGTTATAGTAGGATCGACGGCGACCCTCGGATCAAGCCTAAATGGTTTGTACTAGTGACTCAGTGAACAGGACGAGAGCTCGGCGGACAAACATGAAGGCACGGAACCGACGGAAGCACCGTGAGTGACGCCCCGTGACCGATCCACCCGAGCCCTCGGACATTCTGCATCGCGCGCTCGAAGCGGAACGTTCCAAGTACGATTGGCTGGGCAGCGGATTTGACTAACCAAAGCTGGAGTAGGACAAATGCCAATGCCGTGCAAGACGTAGTAGTCACGTTACACGTAGGGTCTCAAAAATGCGAGTAGCAGGCGATAGCGGCCAAGTTTAAGTTTGGCGGCTACGATATTCCCTTCCTTTCAATCACCCAACCACCTTTCCGAGCATGTCAGGGAGAGCAGGTCAACAACCACAAAAATGGTGAGAAGGTGGTCGGAACTTGAAGATCGGAGAGCCGACGCTGACAAAGATCAAGAGACGGAGGTTGAACTTCTTGAAGTTCTCGGACTCGGACGACCAATCTTACTCGACCTACTCCGGCCACGTTCAACGGGACATAGAAAACCGGATGAAGATAGATGCGGCTATGGCAAGGTTTTGTCAATCTCATTCCTCGTCGACGGGAAACACATGATGGGTAATAGCGGCGGTGGGAAAATTCGGCTGCAGTGGCGGGTGGAAGATGGCCGAGAGGATGCGACCACGGAGGTCTACGACATCGCGGTGTCGCCAGACGGACGGTGGGTTGTGAGAGGGTCAGACGCCGGCTGGGTGACGGTATGGAACGGACAAGGCCATGAAGGTGACCGAGTTCAAAGGACACAGTGATCGAGTGTTGGTGGTGGACTTCTCAGTGGATGGGACGAGGATCGCGACGGGCTCGCGGGATAACACACTATCCGTCTGGTCGCCTGCATCTGGCAGGCGACTGCTCAGTCCTTTGCAACACGATCATCTCGTCGTCGCAGCCAAATTCTCTCCTGACGGGCGTCTAATTGCAACAGCTACCTGGGATCGTTCTTCCGAATCCGGATATACAAATGTCAGACCGTATCCTCCTCGTCGACATGCCTATCCAGGTAAATGCGGAATTTAGCCAGTCTATTACCTGGCAAAGTGATGGCATGCAGTTGTTTGCCCTCTCAAAGGATGGAGAAATACACTGTCTCGACGTGAACACGGGGAAGACGCTCCTAGATGGTCAATTCACAACATTAAGGATCCCAGATCCATCGCCCTGGCAAGGAAATTCTGGCGCGTTCATCGTCTCGTCGGGTGACTCCTCTGTGTCTTCCTGTACGATGCACAAACAAGTCGGATTTACAATCCAGCATTCGGATACCATCCGGTGCATGACCATATCAACGGATGGTCACCTTGCGATGGGTGGGGGGAAGGTCAATCACCCTTGAAAGCACCATTGACATTCTTCCTGCAACGCACTTCGAGAACGTATGTGCACCTATATCGAGCGATTCGTATAATGTGACAACCTAACGACATGCGGCTCGTTGACTGCGACAGACGAGCCGTGAGCGTGTGCAAGAATCAAACATGAAGGCTGAAATGGCCGATCTCGAAGACCTTCGTCCTAGTCAACGAGACTCTCGCGTTGACCTGAACCCTTCAGCTATGCGATCTGTTGCGTTAGCGTACGTCGTACCCCCGTTCCCGTCACATCAAGTTGTCGCAGTCGTCCGTACTCTGACGGTTCGGCATCACACTTCCCTTGGGCGCCGTGCAAGCCATCATCAAACAACAAGTACGGCCTTCAAGGTGGATGTTGTTCGTTGTTGTTCACGTCTACCAGCTCTCGCTCGTGGATCTCTCGTAAGCCTCATTTTGCTCCCTCGTCTTTGCGGCTAATATGTGTCGGTCTAGTCAACGAGACTCTCGCGTTGACCAGTTATGCGGGTCTGTCACCGCGTTAGCGTACGTCGTACCCGTGCCCATCACATCAAGTTGTCGCAGTCGTCCGTACTCTAGATCTTCGGCATCTCACCTCCCTTGGGCGCCGTACAAGCCAGCAGCATAATCAACAAGTACGGCCTTCAGTGTGGATGTTGTTCGTTGTTGCTCACGTCTACCAGTTCTCGCTCTCGGATCTCTCGTAAGTCTCTCATTTTGTCCCCTCATCGTCGCGTCTAATATATGTACGGTCTAGTCAACGAGCCACGCGTTGACTTGAACCCTCCATCTATGCAGGTCTAATCATCAATCAACATGCACGGCCTTCAAGGTGGACGTTCTTCGTTGTTGCTTACACGTCTACCTGTCCTCGCTGCCGGTTCTCTCGTAAGGCTCTCATTTTGTCCCCTCGCCCTCGCGTCTAATATTTGTTGGTCTAGTCGACGAGCCGTGCGTTGCTGAACCCTCCATCTATGTGGGACTGTCAGCGCGTCAGCGTACGTCGTAGTACCACCGTTCGTGTCCATCAATCTCCTCAAGTTGTCGCAGTCGTCCGTACTCTGAATCTTCGGCATCACACCTCCCTTGGGCACCGTGCAAGCCATCATCAATCAACATGCACGGCCTTTAAGGTGGACGTTCTTCGTTGTTACTTACACGTCTACCTGTCCTCGCTGCCGGATCTCTCGTAAGGCTCTCCTTTTGTCCCCTCGTCCTCGCGTCTAATATTTGTTGGTCTAGTCGACGAGACGTGCGTTGCTGAACCCTCCATCTATGCGGGACTGTCAGTGCGTTAGCGTACGTCGTACTACCCACGTTCAAGTTCCCGTCCATCAATCTCATCAAGTTGTCGCATTCGTCCGTGCTCTGGTTCTTCGGCAACACACTTCCATCTTGTTTGTTGTTACTTGAGGTCTACCGGTTCTCGCTTGTAAGTTTCTCCTTTTGTCCCCTCGTCCTCGCGCCTAATATGTGTACGGTCTAGTCAACGAGCCACGCGTTGAGTTGAACCCTCCATCTATGGAGGTCTGTCAGCGCATTAGCGTACGTCGTACTACCGTAGTTCCCGTCCATCACTCTCATCAAGTCGTCGCAGCCGTCCGTACTCTGGCTCTTCGGCATCACACGCTGAGCGCCGTGCAAGCGAGCATCAACCCACATGTACGGCCTTCAAAGTAAATCTTGTTCGTTGTTGCTGACGTCTACCAGTTCTCGCTCGCGGATCTCTCGTAAGTCTCCGTTGTTTTGCTGCCTCGTCAGCGCGTTAGCGTACGTCGTACTATCTCTCTTCCCATCCATCCATCTCCTCAAGTTGACCCAGTCCTCCGTACTCTGCCTCTTCAGCATCACACTTCCCTCGGGCGCTGTGCAAGCCAGCAGCATAAATCAAAAAGGTACGACCTTCAAGGTGGATGTTGTTTGTTGTTGCTCACGTCTACCAGTTCTCCCTCGCGGATCTCTCGTAAGTCTCTCATTTTGTCCCCTCGTCCTCGGGCCTAATATGTGTACGGTCTAGTCAACGAGAGCCACGCGTTTGTCTGTCAGCGCTATTAGCGTACGTCGTACTCGTTCCCGTCACATCAAGTTGTCGCAGTCGTCCGTACTCTGAATCTTCGGCATCACACCTCCCTTGGGCGCCGTGCAAGGCATCATCAATCAGCAATTACGATCTTCAAGGTGAACTTGTTTGTTGTTGCTCACGTCTACCGGTTCTCGCTGCCGGATCTCCCGTAAGTCTCTCCTTTTGTCCCCTCGTCCTCGCGTTTAATATTTGTTGGTCTAGTCGACGAGACGCGCGTTGACCTGAACCCTCCAGTCATGCCGTCTGTCACGTTAGCGTACGTCGTACCCCCGTGCCCGTCACATTAAGCTGATCAAGTTGTCGCAGTCCCTGAGCGCCGTGCAAGCCAGGATCAGTCCACACGCATGGCCTTCGATGTGGATCTTGTTCGTTGTCGCCGACGTCTACCAGTTCTCGCTCGCGGATCTCTCGTAAGTCTCCGTTGTTTTTCCCCCTCGTCCTTGCGCCTAATATATGTACGACAATTCGTTTGCGGTGTGGACGCGCGGGACAACCAACGCGTGCAGTTCGCGCGCGAATTTGCGTGCTTGATGATCAATCTGTACATATACAATCTCCAGGCCTTGAAAGGCTCGAAGGGTATGTACATGTATATTTTCACACCGGTGTGGCAGTAGTAACGTTTCAACACCGTTGACACAGTGCTGTATCTATAGTAGTCGCAGTTCACTAAGTAAACTACATTGACTACGGACGTGAAACTGCAAGAAAGTGAATACAAGAGAGTTGAATAAGTAGTAACAAAACATTGTAGTAAACAAAGTATTTGCCGACGAAGTGCGGCCCTGCCAATCTAGTTAGGTCAATTTGCCAAGGTGGGGGATCTACGGGAGCGCGAAGCGCGACCGTAGATAGAGGTCTGTGTGCGAGGAGAGGATACTCGGGCGGTCGGGTCTGTTTGCTCGTCCGTCTGACATCCCTCTCCGAGGATTGGGATCGGGCGATCGGCCGTTAGAGGGTACGATCTACAGTACGAGTAGGGACAGATAAGGGAGCGGGATAGTAGCGGTTTCGAGCCGAGACCGTTTAGGGTTCCAGCTAACAACCTTAAGCCCTATCGAGGGAGTTGGATCACAGAGGTGCTAGTGACATGTGAGGGCACGACCCCGGATAGATTGGTTGCGTTTGGGGGAAAGGAAGGTGGGGGCGATTCCCACAGGTTACTCGGGCAGGAAGGACCCTTTCGGGGTATCCCGCCGGCACTTATTCGCTGCCATGCGGTGCTCACGTTGGTTCATACCAACGTGGGGTCCTCTCTCGCCGCATCACGAGGATTCGGCTGAGCGACACAGAAAGTCACTCGTGTCAGTCAGGAAGTCGGTACGGAAGGGTAAGTCCTAGCCGAGATGCCGTTTTTGTTCCGCTTTTGATCAGAACCCCCTTTTTCAATTAGTAAACCACGGTTCTGGTTCTGGACGTCGAAGGCACATGGCGCGAACTCACGGGTGTCGTAAACAACTTAGCTGCCAATTTGACGAATCAAGTCCGGAGTATCGCCAAGGTCACAAAAGCTGTCGCGCTGGGAGATTTGTCGAAACAGATTGACGTCGATGCTCGTGGGGAAATTTTGGATTTGAAGAACACGGTCAACGGAATGGTCATACGTTTTCGGGGCCCTCGCCGCCGAGGTCACTCGCGTCACTCTGGAAGTCGGATCTCAAGGGAAGTTGGGTGGACAAGCTCACGTTCCTGATGTCGAAGGTGTCTGGTTCGAATTAGTTCGGAATGTACGTCCCCGAGGCATCGTTGTACTGTTCAACGCTCATCTTGCTGCAGGTGAATCGAATGTGTTCGAGTTTGACGGATCAAGTGCGGTCTATCGCCAAGGTCACAACTGCCGTCGCCAAGGGTGACTTGACACAGAAGATAGAGATCCAAGTAGAGGGAGAGATGTCAACGTTGAAGAGTACTGTCAATTCCATGGTGGACCACTGACAGTCGAGCGCGTTCGCATCCGAAGTCACTCGTGTCGCGTTGGAAGTCGGAACCCAGGGTATCTTGGGTGGACAAGCTCGCGTTGAGGGTGTACATGGAACTTGGGCAGAGCTAACACGTAATGTCGATGTGAGTTTTCCTCCTTTCCTGATCGTTCCATTTTTCTGATGAAGATTCTTTTTGTTTTCCTTTGCAGAAAATGGCTAGCAATTTGACCGATCAAGTGAGGTCCATCTCGGAGGTTACAAAGGCAGTAGCGTTGGGTGATCTGAGCAAGGTCGTCAACGTCGATGTCCAGGGAGAGATGTTGGACTTGAAGATGACCGTCAACTCCATGGTTGCCCAATTGTCGACGCTCGCGAATGAAGTCACTCGTGTGTCCCCGAAGTCGGAACGGAGGGTATTTTGGGAGGGCAGGCGTATGTGCCTTACGTTCAGGGAATGTGGAAGGTTCGTCGTTCTCATTCGTTACCGAACCATGGTCTTAAACCGGATAGGTCTTGACGGACAACGTCAACTTGATGGCCATGAACTTGACCAATCAAGTGCGTTCTATCGCTGAAGTCACCAAGGCTGTCAAGCTGGCGACTTGACAAGGAAGATCGAGGTCGATGTACGCGGAGAGATCAAAGAGTTGAAGGAAATCGTGAACGGCATGACCGAGAGTTTGAGTTTGTTCGCTGATGAAGTCACTCGTGTCGCAAGAGAGTAAATTAGGTGGACAAGCGCAAGTGACCAACGTTGGCGGTACCTGGAAAGTGAGTTTGATCCTGCGGGTGGTCGAACGAGCTGCTTACTGAAGACATTGCCTGTAGGATCTCACGGACAATGTCAACGTCATGGCTGCCAATGTGAGTCTGCCACGGTACTCAAGTAGATCTGCGCTCACGGAGTCCTTCTCAGTTGACCCTGCAAGTCCGAACCATTGCCGTCGCTACAGTAGGTTTTCCTGTACTTTATGTACTTCAGAGGTCAAGCTGACTCCCCTGTCAGACTGCTATCGCTCGTGGTGACTTGACACAGCAAATCACTGGTGTCTCGGTTTCCGGAGAAATGTAGCTTGGTGAACATTATCAACGACATGATTGCCCATTTGGCCATATTCGCAAAGGAAGTAAAGAAGGTCCGACCGCCTTTGAGGTCGGTACGGAAGGTAAACTGGGCGTACAAGCCGAAGTGGGTAATGTCCAGGGTATCTGGCAAGAAATTACGTGCGTAAACGGTCTTCTTTTGATCTGTTTCATGTCCCTTGATCGTTTCATTGTGATGTAGCATGTCTGTCAACACTATGGCTGGAAACTTGACCACGCAAGTGCGTGGGTGCGCCCAGATTTCTGCGGCAGCTATGGACGGCGACTTCACGCGGTTTATCACAGTCGAGGCGAGCGGAGAGATGGATTAATTGAAGACACAGATCAATCAGATGGTGTTTAATTTGCGCAATTCTATTCAGAAGAACACCGCTGCAAGGGAGGCTGCTGAGCTGGCAAACAGATCCAAGTCGGAGTTCCTGGCCAACATGTCGACGTCCGATGTCAGAATACAAGTCAACGGAACGCAATAGAAAGATGACGCACATTTTATCATTGACGTGTTAATGAGGTCGAACGCCGTCGACGCCGAGAATGATGAACGGGACGGTAAACAGAAACCTAAACACGGATGACGTGACGGAAGTTTTAAGAACAAGAATCATCAGGCGCGGAGATGGGAGGCTGAGAGACGTACGTTCAGTTCAAAGAGTTAAGCCTAGTTCCAGTGTTACGATCTCCCGACACACGAAAGCTTACCCGGAGCCAACTCATTCCAACAGGTGATTTTAGCTGGATAGGTGGAAAGCGACACTACAACGCACCAATAAATCGGATCTCCCGATTATGTTGAGTGCATGGCGATCTCGGTAAATCACGATGTGGTGCTTGCGGGTGAGACGATGATCATGCTCCGCAATCTGCCTGGTGTCCTGCCACCATCATACCTCAAGCATGTGAGTATATGCATTTTGAAACAATGTTGTTATTTGAGTCCACTGACCTGACATCCGACGTACACCAGAAACAACTTGTGGAATTCCAGTCAGATAGCAATGTTGACTTACCAGAGGCACAGTTCATTCCTATTCCTGTTTGAAACATAGCTTCATATGGCACAGGTCGAGCTCCCGCCCACAACGCTTCCGGATAACAAACAGTTCGACTACGACGAGGTTTGTGATCAATTTATTCCGACTTTGCTGCCGCGTTGACGCTGCGGAAGACTCCTGCGGTGTCGTCTGTTCGTCGTGAGGACCAGGTGGCACCACTGCGCTCATCCCACTCCACATTGCAGACAAACAATATTGTCCTCGATCAACCGACCAACGTCACGACCCAAGCTCCTGATTTCCACCTACCACCACATACACAGCGTACATTTCTGGAACGGTTCCCGATCTTGATGTGAGCAATTTCGAGTCATCACTCTCCTCCCACTTATACTTCTAAAAGCTACCCACTGCCTTGCAATATGATTTTGGTCGCATGCTCCCTCTATCGCATTCAGATCCACATAATCTGCATAGTCGAGTTTCGTTGGAAAGATCATCCATATCTGACGACACGGGTCTGCGGACCATCCTTTCAGACAGCTACCTTACTAGTAAAGCAGTTTCTCACCCACTCCTCGTCCAGAGCCCCGCAAGGAGGTGTGTACCACATTCTTCCACCTGCTGATCTGACGTGTCCTTACCAGCACCCGTAATACCAATACCCGCACGGGTAACCTGTACCCGTGCAAAATCCTAGAGAGGACGATGACGATGACTCAATGACACCGCGGCAGAGGGGACAACGAAGATGACACGACGAGGAGGACCCCACGGTAGGGAGACGAAGGATGCGATAGCGAGGGGAACGACAATGAGACGACAACGAAAACGACAAGACGATGTCACGACAACGACACGACAATGACCGTCCCGCCCCCGCCCGCCCTCGCCCTCACCATCCCACCATGACGACAACAATCGTCGCCGTCGCACTGTCTACCACCCTTGCCATACCCGTCCCACCATGACACCATGACAATGACAACGACGTCGATGACAGGCCCTCCCCCTCCCACGACGACGATACCATCGCCGTCGCCGTCCCCCCAGCGTGCAGAAGCGATCATACAACGCGCACGATCGCGTGCGCTATGTAGTCGCTGCGACGAACAACAAGCCCCCGACGAGGAGTCGCTCGTTGATACTGGAGCTCAAGCTCCTACCTCCCCCGATTTTCCTTCTCCAAAGTACATCGCCACCGCAAACCAGGTCCACGAAGCCTATGATGCTGTAAACACCCTCAGATATTCCCAACCCACACACCTCCAGGGTTAGTTTTGGTGTGCCTTCAATCGCGTTTCTCCTCACCATACTGTCCAGGCAAGTATCAAGGTATTACCATCACGCCCTTTTCTGCAGGACATGCACTCGGCGGCACAATATGGAAAATTCGTTCTCCGTCAGCTGGCACGATCGTATATGCAGTCAACATAAACCACATGAGAGAGCGTCGTCTCGACGGCACAGTCCTCTTTCGAGCGTCTGCGGGTGGCATTTTCGAACCGCTCGCTCGTCCAGACCTTTTCATAACCGACGCAGATCGCGCAAACGTCACAACAAGTCGAAGAAAAGACCGTCGGATGCTGCCATGATCGGTGCGCATCGTTCTTGTCCCCCTTCACTCCCGAGTACCTCATTCTCTGTCTTCCAGACGCCATCGGTGCTACCTTGTCATCCAGATGCTCTCTTCCGAGTCTGTTGCCCTGTGACGGCGGCCCTCGCTTACTCGAGTTGCTCGTCCTCCTAGACCAACACTGGAAATACGCAGACTTCCGCTATCCTATCTGCCTTTTATCTCGCAACGGACGTGAAATGCTGACATTCGTTCGGAGTATGATGGAATGGGTAGGTGGTACCGTTAGCAAAGAGGATGTCGGCGTCGATGGATCTGGTAAAACAGGATCCAAAAGACGAAGAGCAGACGACGAAGCGGATGACGAAGCATTAGGCGCGTTTGCGCTGCGATTCACTGGCAAGTGCACACACAATTCTCCTTTCTGCTGCCCTGCTCACGCTCCCAGATATCTCGAGTTTTTTCTGAACCCCCAGACACTCGTTCAGAAATACTCGTCGAGAGAACCGAAACTCATCCTTGCCGTTCCGGCGTCTCTCTCACACGGACCTTCTAGGTCGTTATTTGCAGACTTTGCAGCGGTTCCCGACAATGTCATACTCCTTACGAGCAGAGGTGAAGAAGAGACTCTTTCTCGCATGCTCTTTGATAGATGGAACAACTCTCAAAGAGGCGACGACACCTGGGACAAGGGAAAAATAGGCAGCAACGTCATGATGGATGGATCTCTCCACCTGAGGGTACCTTTATATCATTCCAGGTCGAAAGTTTGGTGCTTAAACCCTCTCAGATGAATTCAAAGGTCCCTCTCCAGGGTGCCGAACTGGAATCTTACCTTGCTAAAGAACGCGCAACTAAAGAAAAGGAAGCGGCGCAACAAGCTGCCATCGTCCGTTATCAACGCATGCTCGAGGCGGACGAGGACGATTCCGATGAGGAATCCGACTCTGACGAGGATGATGAAGATGAAGTCGAGCGCGCATTGAACGACGATCAGATGGACATGGCTGACGGCGATTCTGTGGTGCCAACCCCTTCAGCTAGACGAAAAGCGGAGAAAATGGAGGATAGTGCCGACTGGGGACTTGATATGGATGATGGCCTGACCAAAACGTTGCTATCGTTTGATATCTACCTTAAAGGAAACGTCTCCAAGGCCACTTCGTTTTTCAAGAATGCAGGCGGTCACGCACAACGATTCCGCATGTTCCCGTATGTTGAAAAGAAACGGAAGGTCGATGAATATGGGGAAACCGTTCACGTCGGGATGTGGTGTGGTTACGTCGAGGTAAGGTCTTTGAGCAAGACGCAGAGTCCGACGAAGACTGAAGTCAAAGACGCGAAACGGAGACAGGCGGAAGAGGACGCAAAGGTCACATTCTCCTTCCTTCAGAGTAAATGACCTAATTGACCGACACTCCTGCAGACTGCGGTGCAAGAAACGCATTCAAAGTCTGTGACGTCTGAAATCGAGATCCAACTGGCCTGTCGTCATCTGCATCACAGCCCTCTTGGTCGTGCGTCTTCAATTTCCTCCTCGTTCTGTCCACCATCATTGACATTGTCTCCCATTCAACCTGG
>JBBPPD010000147.1:0-17095 GCA_038091795.1 Leccinum olivaceoglutinosum | reverse complement strand
CTGCACAAGAGACGCCAGCGGGACCCTCAACAACCCTAAAGGCCAACCCGTGTGCTCGGACTGGCAGCGCCCCTTTGGCTGTCGCCTCCGCCACACCACCACTCTTCACGAGTGTTCCGGTTGTGGTAACCCCGAGCATGGAGCCCAAACATGCCCTAAGGTTCAGAAGTCAGCATAATGCCCTTACCCCATACATCCCTGACGCTTGGGAGTGGTGGCTTCGTGCCGCCGGTCTTCTAAATAGATACCCCGCCATTCCGAACGGCCTGCGCTCCGGCTTCGCCGTCGGTCTCGCTAACCCGCTCACATCATTTATCCCTCCCAATAATCCCTCCATCGAGGTGCATGCTAATATATTTGAGGAAATAGTAAATAAAGAGAAACTCAAAGGCCGGTACATAGGTCCATTCAGCCAAGCTGAAATAGAGGACATGCTCGGACCTTTCCAAACCGCTCCCCTGTCGCTAGTCCCCAAACCGGGTAAACCGGGTAAATTCCGTCTCGTACAGAACCTGTCCTTTCCGCACAATCCTGTGTCTTCTCTCGTGTCTTCTGTTAATGATAGAGTAGTAGACCCAAACTTATTCCCGGCTCACTACAGCACTTTCCAAATCGTCTCCCACCTCATCTCCCGTCTCCCACCTGGATCTGAAGCTGCCGTTCGAGACGTAGCAGAAGCATACCGGACTGTCCCCTCACACCCGTCGCAATGGCCATCCCTCGTAGTTCGGCTCGGCGAAAATAAATTTGCTGTTGATACATCCTTCTGCTTCGGGTTCGCCCCATCAGGCCAGGCACTTCAGTCAATTATCATCGCACTTCTGGTACATCCGACGTGTACAAAACATCCTGAAAGTGGTACCACCCGACGATCGGCCGGTCCACCGCATATATGGCTCCGGCCGGTCCACTGAGGGTAGTACCCAGAATTGCCACCAATACCGTGGGAATGAAAATATATGGTGAAGTATGTGGTACCAGCCGGCCAGCAAGACAGGTTCTAGCTAAATATATTGGTGTAGTACCGGCCGGGCTATTGAGTGAGGTACCTAAACATACCTTCCATACCGTGGGAATATAATTCTGGGGTGATGCACCTGGTACCGGCCGAGCTGCTGGAGAAGCCTGGAGGTACCTAAACATATCTTCAATACCGTGGGAACATTATTATAGAGGGATGCAACTGGTACCGGCCGGGCTGCTGGAGAAGCCTGGAGGTATCTAAACATACCTTCAATACCGTGGGAAAATGATTATGGGGTGATGCAACTGGTACCGGCCGGGCTACTGGAGAAGCCTGGAGGTACCTAAACATACCTTCAATACCGTGGGAAAAATATTATGGGGTAATGTACATGGTACCGGCCGATACAAATATCGATCTTGTGTCCGGCCGGTACCACTACTACTACATTCACATTTATTGGTGTGGTACCGGCCGATAGAGATGTCTATCTGCTATGCGGCCGGTACCACATTAGCCATGATTGTTGATGGTACCGGCCGATACATATATCTATCTCCTGTTCGGCCGGTACCACTTTAGCATTTATGGCATATGGTACCGGCCGATACAGATATCTATCTCCTGTCCGGCCGGTACCACATCCATATTTATTGCATGTGGTACCGGCCGATACAGACATCTATCCCATGTTCGGCCGGTACCACTTTAGCATTTATGGCATATGGTACCGGCCGAGACAGCTATCTATCCCCTGTCCGGCCGGTACCACTTCAGCAATGAGCATTTATTCCATATGATGGTACCGGCCGATACAGATATCTATCTCCTCTCCGGCCGGTACCACATGCACATTTATTGCATGTGGTACCGGCCGATACAGATATCTATCTCCTCTCCGGCCGGTACCACATCCACATTTATTGCATGTGGTACCGGCCGATACAAATATCTATCTCCTGTCCGGCCGGTACCACTTTAGCATTTATGGCATATGGTACCGGCCGATACAGATATCTATCTCCTCTCCGGCCGGTACCACATCCACATTTATTGCATGTGGTACCGGCCGGCTGGGGTATGGAACTCTCTGTCGGCCGGTACCATACATGATTGATTACTATACAGCATTGTGGTACCGGCCGGGCCTTTGATACATATCAATAGTCTGCCCTTTGCTATTATTTGATAGTATTCTCCTGTGGTACCGGCCGGACGGGGTATGGAACTCTCCGCCGGCCGGTACCATTCATGATTGCCACTTTTGTATGTCACATTTAACCAGGATGGGAAGTATATTCCCACAATATTTTGATAAGTCACAGTCACAGTTGAGAAAAAAGTGTGGGAATATATCAATAGTCTGCCCTTTGCTATTCATTATTTATTGACAGTCTGGCATTTGGTATTATTTGATAGTATTCTCCTGTGGTACCGGCCGGACGGGGTATGGATCTCTCTGTCGGCCGGTACCATGCATGATTGATTACTATACAGCATTGTGGTACCGGCCGGCCCTCCATTATTTATTGACAGTCTGGCATTTGGTATTATTTGATAGTTTACTCCTGTGGTACCGGCCGGGCAGGGTATGGAACTCTCTGTCGGCCGGTACCATACATGATTCATTACTATACAGCATTTTGGTACCGGCCGGGCCTTTGATACATATCAATAGCACATTCTTTGCTATTATTTGATAGTATTCTTCTGTGGTACCGGCCGGCTGGGGTATAGATCTCTCTGTCGGCCGGTACCATACATGATTGATTACTATACAGCATTGTGGTACCGGCCGGGCCTTTGATATATATCAATAGTATGTTCTTTGCTATTATTTGATAGTATTCTCCTATGGTACCGGCCGGCTGGGGTATAGATCTCTCTGTCGGCCGGTACCATACATGATTGATTACTATACAGCATTGTGGTACCGGCCGGGCCTTTGATATATATCGATAGTATGTTCTTTGCTATTATTTGATAGTATTCTCCTGTGGTACCTGATCTGTTATCTGCCTGGCCGAAACTGGATTGCCCTTTGCAATCACCAGTAATTACTTTACAGTTACAATGGAATATACATATTGTTTGCAAACTTATTCTCTGCCTTGTTCCGGAATCTTGCCCATAGATCCTGTTGTTTTGCAGCATATGCCTGATGACCTGTCTCCTCACTGTTCTTCAATCTTTCCTCCCAGGACTGCTCTTGATGCTTGAACCACAATGTCACCCAATACATTTCTGCCTTCGTCATGTTGACCTCCTCGCTCCACCTAAGATACCTTGCCCTAGCCTTCAACCAACTTACTCTATGAACTTGTGATCCCATTAATTTCAATCTAGTATCAAAAGACAATTAATAGACATACTTTCATCGGTCCATGAATTTGAGTTGCTTGGCTTTGGCCCCACTCTCCAAAACCATGGTAAGAGGTCAGAACTTTGACCAAACCTATTTTCTTCCGTAATGTCCTTTGATACTCCCAACTCACTGGACTTGATCTCTGCATATTGTGCAAGAATATCTGGAGGTGCTTTGAGCGATATGAGAGCCAGCCTGGCTCTATCATAGCTACGAAGATTTTGATTGATCTTGAGAGTAATTCTTCGGATATCTTGTTTAGATCTGGTATCGGTCCGAACTGAGGCAGAGCTTCGGATGTTCACCCTATAAAGGACAGACTTATGTCCTATAGAGATTCTGAGTTGCTCCAAACAATCATTAGCTTGTCCAACTCGGAGCTGAGCTTCTTTTTTGGCCAAGTCACCTAGGCTGGAATTGGAGAGCAAGGATGCTTTCAAAGAGGAAGGCATCGAAAGGGGAAGATTTTCTGGAAACTGGTCGGCTAGATCATCTTCATCAATGCTATCTTCCGATTCTTCGACCCCGTTCCAGAATTCACTTTCATTTTCATCCTCTATCTCTTCTCCATTTTCTTCAATGCAAAAGTCAGGGTTATCTTGACTGGGAGCGGACACGTCCAGCTCTAGCCCTGCAGTAAACAAATGAGCTGATTGATTGAACTTCGAAATTCTGTTGCCAAGTCTTCGACGCATCTCCAAGATATGCCTTTTTTGAGTAGCAGTAGGTGTCATGGGCAAGCATCGCATTTCAGTGCGAAAAGCATCTCTATAAAAAAATAAGCAACTCATAACAATTCACAGTTAAATCTGAATATACATACTGAGCATTTTCAATACTTATCCCCTCCACTAACCATGTCACACATCCTTCCATACCTGAAGATGTAACCTCTCCTTCTACTAGATTCAACCTTATTTCCGATAGGGTTGGTGCTATCATCAATATATAATGTGTGTCAATAAATTGTTCAAATAAAAGACAAAGAAAACAGCCTACCTTTATCCATTTGCACGCTGTAAATGTCTAGTTCTTCACCTCTTTCCAAATCTGCTCTTTCGGCATCTTGAGTCCAGTGCTTCAATTGGTCAGGATCCAGTGATGCACTAAGGTCTTCAAATGGGCCTTGTGTACATTCTACCCCTTTTAGACCCCTTTCATGCTTTTTACACAACGTTTTCACTAGCATGGAATAAACCGATCAATATACTACATACACGGAAGAGTAAAAAATTACTTGCCTAATCCCACTAACTTCTTCCAGTTAGAATCTCTCATATGATCATCATAGAGCTCCTGTCTATGAGCCAAACTCATGGATCTAGCAGACGGTGAAATCTTGTTGAAAGAAGACCATAGAGTTTCCAGAATTTCTCCGTCAACATGGCCTGCTCCTGGAATGAACATTAGGCTGAATCGAGGAAAACAATCCAGCTTGTGTGCGCTCAAGTGGAATTTTCCGATAGCAGGCAGAATTTCCATCCCCGCAGGCAAGGATAAAGTGTCGTGAGATTTCACCCGTCGGGCAAAATTGACCGACCACTGGCAGGCAATATCATAAATAATAAGTGCCTTTTGTACGCCATTTGAGTTATATGAGACCGCCTGACAAATGGAGTAGTCCACATTTTTGTGCCTAATAATCTGTAATTGACATTTAGATGATGAAGAATTTAAATTGACTTACTGTTCCCCCTTGTAAAAATCCACTACAGAATGTGGAACAAAACATCCATGACGTGCACAAGCAGTAGCTCCAACACCTGTTGCTCTTAGGTTGGATTTGCTAATATTGGCATCGTTAACAGCACGATGATTTTGGCAAGTTGATTTCTAAAACACCAAATGTATCAAATATTTTAAGGAAACTACACAAAAGCGTTACTTACCTCCTTATTCTCAGCAGCAGATAACACGTGGATTTGATAAGGCATATTTTCCACCATATAAGCAAGTCCATCAGCAAGGGCAATATCATCTTCCGGCTTCTTCATTCTCATATGTTGAGCGGTAAAGTTGCCATCTACCACATAACGAAGTGCAACCTGATTACTGTTGGAAAGTTCAGGAGAGTAGAAACAAGTAGGCAAATTACATACTCGTCATATTTGTCGGCCCATGCATCAGGTAAATTGATTCCTGGCTGGGGACAAGCTGGACAAAATAATGCCAAGTCACCCTTCTGAGGATCCATGGCATTGTGCCCAAAACCTGCTCGTTTTCGATTCAAAAGATCCCTCCACATCCTAGACACTCGCATCAATTCCCTATAGCGGTCCTAAATCACACTAATTTAATATTTCTATACTCAGATTGAAATAAAGCCACCTACCGATACAAAATCTGGAAAAGCATTATTAGTCAACCTTCTTAGCTTAGCATAGAAGCTGAAGGCTGAAGTTTTGCATTCCAAAGAATCGATGAGAAATTCATCCAAGACATTAAAGGTAAAAGCCGTTTCAGGCCTTATAATGGAGGATGGAAAAAGACGGTGCCGAAGTAGCTGCAGATGCTTGTCTTCTTCTCCCTCAATGCCATTGCATTTACACCATTTGACGGAGTGGATAAATATCCCAGAGGAATCGACCACTGTGAGTTTTGAAGATTTATCATCCTCATTGAGTGGACAAACACTACCATTATGTCCTAAATTCAGGGTGAATCCAAGGTCTTGAAGAGATGTGCTGGTATAAAATTGTCCATTCCACTGCTGAAGGTGGTGGAAGGGAAGAGTTGAGTGTACTTTGACTGCACAAGAAGTACACCAAGAATGATGGCCATAGCAGGAGAGACACCGAATAGTAGCAGTGGCCTGATGACAGCCAGAACATTTCGCCTGAGACTCATCTGTGTAGTGAGGGGCTTCAGATTGTAGCAGAGCGGCTAGATATTTTGATCTGAAAGGAATCCATTCTGACAGGAAATTGTTGGATGTCTTCTTTCGATGAGCAAGGAATTACATATTTTATAGGGATTTCTTACTTTTGTTTGCCTATAGGTAAAGTTCTCTCCATGATCCACATCAAATACGTCATCCAAGTTTTCATCCAAGGGGGCGGATTGAACAGGGGTCATTCCAGGAGTTTTGTGAGTTTTTGGTTTAGGAGTAGCATCCTCACTAGAAGTCCTATAATAAGGACTGGCATCTACTTCGTGATATGTCATTTTCCCCCTTCTTGTTTTGGTAGGGGTAAAAATAACCATGGATCCAGAGCTATGTAATGAGCTTCCAGGCCTGTGGAGTGTGGATCTAGTTCTTTTGGTTTTTTGAGCACGAGTCATAGTGTAGATGAAGATACAGCTTGAAGAGGGAGTATCGTAGAACTACTCAAAATCTCTAATTTCTCATGATAAGTCAATCCATTGGTTAAGTTGGAACTTTTTGCGACAAAACAATCAAATCTTACTAGGAAATCCCTCATATTTATAAGTGGCTTTCTGCCTTGTCAGAAAAAATCATCTATATATTGGACTACATGTTCTCCAGTGCCACTTCAAAGATCAGATCTTTAACTATGCATCAACCACCATCCCAATTGAGATGGCAAAGAAGGCTTGACAACTTGGAGTCGTTCATGTACCTCATCTTTAGAGTAATGAGAAATCACCACTCTTTCTCCATCGCCCCATGCAGGCACCGAGTGTGTCAACACCTTGCCAGCAAATAACATACTAGTCCCTGGAAGGTAAGCGAATTCGGCTTGGAGATCATCCAAGCGAAGTGTCGCTTTATGACCCTGGCCTAAGCTTACTAAGTGGTCGTAAAAGGTGTTAGCGCCACCGCTGTCACGGTGTGCAGGGGTGACTCGGTTCACTATAACATCCATTCCTCCATAGCTGGTCGGCCAAGCGAATAAAGGAAAATCCAAATCTTGAACCATTTGTGAAGTGGCAGCCTGGTTGGCGGTCCACATCTCTGGATGTACCACCTTCAAAACTGCATCTAGAAACTGTTCCAAAGGTAGTATCCATTGCAGCCATTGTTGCACACTAGGGACTTTCAGGCTTGGCGAAGAGTATATAGGATCTTGGAGCCGCTGTCAGATGTTTCAAATCAGTTTTTGACAGCAGTCAATCTGAAACATGCATACCTTATGTCCCATTGACATTCTGCCAACAGATATTACCAATCTTCCTGTACCAAAAATAGGTACGGTGGCAGGGTTGTTGGCAAGAAAACCTTCCGACCGCCAAGACTTATCCTTGTTCAGCTTAGGGTCAGATAGCGGTCCCTTTAGCTTAGCCAAACTTTCATTCCACTGTGCCTGTGCTGCGAGTGAGCAACAACTTCACATTCAAGTAAACAATACAAACCACTCTCTGAGGGAGAAAGAGGCCAGGAAGATACCAAGCCAGGACTTTTCCATGCAGGTCTACCAAGGTGGTAGGTTGGTCGATAGAGCCCAAGCAGCTCTGGATGTAAAATTTCTCGGAAGACCGCTTCTTCTGTGCCTCGGCAAACCTTTCATAATCCCATGTAACTGAAACTAGACATATTACATTAGTCACCAATTTGCAAGACTATCTGCCTTAGACTTACTGGGGTTTAGGAAAGCTGCCACTATTATTGCAGCCCCACGTCGAATCTCAGCCTCGGTCAAACTCTGTGTAGTCTCCTCTTGCAAAATCTTGTTAGTCAGGGTATCCAATAGTGTTCTGGCCCTCATTCTAAGAATTGGACAATTAAATAAATTGTATCAAATCACAAACTGGGCTTACTTTGGCTTCTGAAACTTGTTAGTTAATAACACTCCATCTTCGCCTACAATTTTACATAGTACAGTCTCTGAGAGAATCTTTCGAATGTGATGCAGTAAAGTAGTTGCTGTAGGATCCATAACCTATCATATAGGGTTTGCTGGATTAACATTGCAAGCATTCAAGCTATAGCTTTTACTTACAGGAGGCAGGGTTACTGGAGGGTGGGGAGAAATTTTCACTGACGCTCGAGACATTCACAATCACATTACGTAATCCAATTTATCAGGTCACGTGACCTAACCGTGCGTGATGACATAACTCCACTATAAATTTATTTGGACATTGCAACATATTGTGTTAACTTATAATGTAACTACAAAAAAGGAAAAGGGCTGTCACCAACAAGTATCAAGAGGGGGCCCTCCCCTTGATCTCGCGGCTCCAGGTTCGAAATTACAGAATTAAGAAGATAAATGTAATTAAACAAATAAATAGGCATGGAATGATATCAAGACGCTGGAAATAACCCAAAAATAAGACTACGTAGCAGAGCAAGGATATAAAGACTTACGAGAGGGGAGAGCGAAAAGCCATAGTCAATTTGGAATTTGGAACGGCACCTACTAGCGACAAATGAGCAGGCGAGCAGGCGAAAAAAAAGAAAAATACCACGTAGCTGTCATCAGCTGTCAGCTGAATGGCAGCTGATTAATAAACGCCGGAGCTAGAGTAAAAATGCAGCCCTGTGAGCGGGCGAGCGGGCAAAAAGAAAAGAAAATACCGTGTAAGCGCGGTCATCAGCTGTCAGCTGTAACCGCCAGAGCTTGAGTCAAACGCAAGCGTGCAGGAGAGGTGCCAGCGCACCCACACACTGCACGCCCGATGCCCCGATGCCCAAATATACTGAGCGTGCAGGAGAGGCACCAGCGTGCCCACACACTGCACGCTCGATAGCCCCCAAGTCCCAAATATCCTGAGCGTGCAGGAGAGGTACCAGCGTACCCACACACTGCACGCCCGAAGCCCCCAGAGTCCCTTAAGTAGAGAGCGTGCAGGAGAGGTACCAGCGTACCCACACACTGCACGCCCTATGCCCCCGAGTCCCTTAAGTAGAGAACGTGCAGGAGAGGTACCAGCGTACCCACACACTGCACGCCCGATGCCCCCCGAGTCTCATAATTTGAGAGCGTGCAGGAGAGGTACCAGCGTACCCACACACTGCACGCCCGACACCCCCGAGTCCCATTTATCCTGAGCGTGCAGGAGAGGCACCAGCGTGCCCACACACTGCACGCTCGATAGCCCCCGAGTCCCATTTATCCTGAGCGTGCAGGAGAGGTGCCAGCGCACCCACACACTGCACGCCCGATGCCCCCCAGTCCCATTTATCCTGAGCGTGCAGGAGAGGTGCCAGCGCACCCACACACTGCACGCCCGATGCCCCCGAGTCCGATTTATCCTGAGCGTGCAGGAGAGGCACCAGCGTGCCCACACACTGCACGCTCGATAGCCCCCGAGTCCCAGATATCCTGAGCGTGCAGGAGAGGTGCCAGCGCACCCACACACTGCACGCCCGATGCCCCCGAGTCCCACAAAGAAGAGAGAGTCCTAGTATAAAAAAAGAACTAGTTCAGTAGGACAAGGGAAAGTAGAGTGCGTACCTCGCCGACTACAATGATCAATACCGCGTTGAACCTACAACAAAACGCGAAAAGAGGAGTCCTATAAAAAAAGAACGCGTTCAGTACGACAAAGAAAAGTAGAGCACATACCTTTCGTTGATGGAGGAGCCCCACACTGCATACCCGATAGCTCAATCGCCCCTTGCCGACAACAACGATCAATACCGCGAACCTACAACAAAACGCTCCAAGCGCTGGCGGAACGGAACGATAAAGGCAGTACTTACCTGTAATAGGGTTAGTTAGTTAGTGGTAATTTATCTATAGATAGAAACGTTAGTAGACGAAGGGAAAAAACAAAGACATACCTCGGTCAGGCGATACACTTTTTAGTCATACACGCTGCAGACGTGTATGACAAAAAAGTGGCGGATCGCAAAGGAAGCGTGGGGTGGGGAAAGGGATAAGAAAGATTGATCACGGTGAGCGGCGCGAGGCTAAGTATATAGAAAAAAATGACGCACCGCTGACACTGTTTGACAGTATTTGGCCCTGCCAATCAGAGCCGACGACTTCGAAACGTTTCGCTGTGACGTGACAGCGCGGCAGCAGTGACAAGTACTGCCGAGTCTGACAGTGACAGCTCCGACACGTTGAAGCGACGTCGAATTTCGACATCGCTTACTTGACGTCGCGGGGAGCAAAAAATGGTGAGTCTGGTCCCGCATTCTTCTCTCAATCGTCGACTCACTCACTCGCCGCCAACCCTCAGTCATACACCCCCTCGCTCACTCATGGCTCGAACCCGCCAAACAGCCAAGAAGACAACCGGCGGGTCCGCTAAACGGAAGCAAATCCGCGCGGTCGTGGAGTCGGAAGCGCGCAGTGTCGCAAAGGAGAAAGTCGGGGTCAGGGAACCGCCTCAGATTCTGGTACGTTACATTATTTCTCTTGGTTTTCAGTATTTCTAACTCGTTCTTTCTATCTAATAGTTCTGTTCAATGTGTTCAGACGGCGGGGACTTGTTCCTTTGCAACCGGTGCGACCGCGCCGTTTGCACTCAGTGCATCAAGGTCTCTCCGTCGGACCTTGCGATCGTGGCCGCGCAGGACGTGCAATTCTGCTGCATATCCTGCCATTGGCTAAGCGAGCAGCGATCGCACACCTGCTCGCCATACTTTGTAAGTTTTTTCCGTTTGCTCCGCATATACTGACACTTTCTCACTTTCTTCGAAGGGTTTCACGCGTAAGGGCAAGCCGGTCCTGGCGACTTTCCTCGAGGTCAAAGGGATCTTCGAGGTCGCCGCTTGCGCCAAGATCCTCAGCCCGGCCACCCTCCTCGTCCACCTCCATCTGGCCACCCTCGGAGACAAGGTCCACGGGTCTCTGGTGGAGCTCGCCTTGCAGGATTATTATCCTCAAGGCGGGCTCGACACGCTAACGATCCCTTTTAATTTAGGTACCGAGAAAGCGATCGACGCGTGGCCGCTGCGCGTCGATCAGCTCCTCAAGCGTTGCGCTCGGCCCGGGGGTCACGAGTACGTCATCGTGATCGTTACTGACCACACGGACCGTGATACCGGGGATTTATTCCTCGGAACGGATGAGGCAGGTGACACTCACGCTGCCGAGGTCGACCAGGTGAGTCGCATCAAAGATTTTGATTCTTTGCTCACTCGGTTCATAGTTCCTCGACACCCTCCTCACGCCATTCACGCCTGTGCTGCCGGCCCGGGGCTCGTTCCTGTACATGATCACGTGCGGGTCGATCGTGAACGACCGCGAGTCGTTCAAAAAATTGAGGGGCTGCATCGAGCGGTATTTTTTTTTTTTAATCACTTGTTAAATGATACTGACGCGTGTTAGCTTCAAATTCCAGCACGCGCTCGCTTTCGACGCTCCGCGTTTACAGTCCGCCACAACCGCCGAGTTTCTGATGCGTGTCACCAAGAGCACGGTCATCAATGGCTCCGGCTTCGCGAACGCCGTCGAGCTCCACATTCAAGAAAGTTCTCAGCTCGGCCTCCATTCCTCCATCCTCCATTTCCACGACGCCCATGTCACTCGGTACACTTGGGCCCACAAGGACATCAAGCCGTGGGGTCACCGAGTCCCCCTCCAATGTCCCCAATGTGGGGTCATTCAGACCTGGACGACTACGCCGGGTAATGAAGACAACTCCGAGTATAAGTTGGAGTGCAAGAACTTTTCTGCATGTGGGTGGGATGGAGCTCGTCGAGTCGCTGATCCATATTCGTTCAAAATCGTGTGTCCGCGGGATTGCATTGTGCTTCACAGCAAGCGTCACACTAAGACAGCTTGGTTGAAGGTTGAACTCGTGTAATTTTTTACTTGTAGAAATTGATTGATGTTTGCCTCTTGCTTTTCAAACCTAATGAAAATTATGTACTTAGACTAATTACATAATTTGTCTAAGGATTCAAGTCGTGTAACTTCGAAATCAATTCACAGCATTTGTCACTTCCTCTTTTGAGCTAATGAAAATTACGTAATCATTTCAGGATGGCATGCTGTAAAGTCATGAGCTGTCGGACTATTCCAGGGATACAGATTTCAGATCTGGTATTGCGATTTGCCAATTCTGCCAGTGGGGTCTATTCGGAGTTTGCCGGTAATACATGTTTCAGACCTGGTATACCGTATTGTGATTTGCCAATTCTCACCGCACCACTCCACCCACTTTGATCTTCACTCATCTAAATTGCCATTCCTCTTACGCACAATGTCACACTGGGCAGTATTGTTTTATGGTACTTTGGCTAAATATCTTCCAGCCTATGTTGATGCCCAGGGGGACATTGGTGCTCGTGCCCAGATTCTAAAAGATTGTAAAGATGAAATCACAAACTCTCCGATGCACGAGGATAATGCAGTTGATCTTCCTCGCCCTCTTCGTCTAGTGAGTAATTGTTGAATCTTAGCATACTGATTGGACCTAGAGATTGTCTACAGGCTATTCGCAAGGAGTTTCTACACCACTTGCCTGAAGATGATCAACTAGAGGAAGTGGCTGCAATTCAGATCCTCACTTCTGCTGTGTCCTTGACACCTGCAGAACGGGAGGCAGCTGCAAGACCCACTGACTCTGGAGATTACTGGAATGAGTGGGACACATTCCGTGCTGCCCAACGTATTTTCGCCGAGGAGGTTTCTGAGATCGACAGCCAAAGTCGTGACAAGTCCAATAAGAAAAAATTGGGAAATCGCACCGTTGCCGTTAGAAAATGGTTCAGTGAGCTTCCAAAGAGCAAGGTGGAGGAGGCGGAGAGAGCAGCTGCCAAGTGGAATGCTGACGGTGCCTGCGATAAGGAGAAGATGGCAGTGTAATTATTATTTTGGTTTTGGTTTTCTACGTCTCAAATCTAGACATTGATGCAACCACTTTTATGGTTAGGTACCGCAAGAAAAATCTTCGAAATCGTACAACTCAATTTATTGAGTCCATACGACGGAGTATGGGTGTGCATGCCATAGTTCTATTTGGCTATGAGACTCCAGAAGGTCTTAGGACTGCACTGTATTTTTTTTTAATTGTTCCATTAGTCTACAGTGTGCTCACCCATCTTTGATTCTCAGCATCGAAACAGATCCTCGCCGAGGGCGTGACAAACGTTTCACTGTCTCGTCCAATGACTGCAAGAGTTGGACCAAACAAGGAGCTGAACTCTTGGCAAGCTATATGGATGACGAAGGTGTGTGTGTGTTTTTTTTTTTTTCAAAGTGGTTTACGGTATATATTAACTATACTTTTATTTCCCAACAGACGAAGAACTGGAGGATATCCCTTCAGATGATGAGGTCGATGAAGTTCCAGAGATCAATGTCGATATACTTGGTTACCCCATTCTGCCTCGCATTCCTTCCTCAAACTTGAAGACTCGGCAGGATACAGTCCGAGAAATTTTCAGGAAAGCATACGGTAAGTCTACATATATATATTTTCAATCACATACTAACATAAGCTAGTTCAAATCACCAAAAAGGCCAAGGTCCACGTCCCTTGGCTAGCACTATCCAAGGCCACCACAGAGTATATCGATGCTGACACTATTCCGGATGGGTTCAAGGTGGTGGACCCGTCGAAATTTACCAAAGCTCTACTTGATGAGCTATGGAATCATTGGGAGGAACGAGCTAAGCTGAAGCAACCTATACTCCGTTTTATTCAGGCGAGACCTGACGATATGGGAATTCAAGCAGCACTTGCCAATGTGGCAGATCGGCCGAAGAAGAGGAAGCCTTATGTCGAGCTTTCAGATTCCGAGGAGGAGGATGTTCCAGCTATTGCTGGCAAAGGTAGGGCATTTGTGAATCACGATAAAACCATGTCCTCAAAGATACCATAGGAGCTTCTTCGTCCTCAGTTGCACCACCCTCATCCAAGCGTCGTCACATCGAAGGACAACCTGCAGTACCTGAAGAAGAGAGCCCTGCTGCAAATGAGCTCGACAGAATTGCCTTTCTTCGTGGGCTCTCAAATGATTCTGACTATCAAAGCTTGCTCGAAAAATTACTATCCTTACCTCGTTTTGTAAGTCAATTATCCACAACTATTTATTGGTACTTATTTTGTACTTGAATAAGACTTCCACTAGCCTGAGCTCGTCATCGTCAAAGACAGCTTTGCCCCTTTGGGCTTCTTGGCGATGGGCTAAAAAATATCTTCCCGAAGATTTGCATACTAAAGAAGATTTATTGCGAGCTGCCATCCTTTCATTTCACAAGTCCAAATTGGTTGATGGCAATACTAGTACGTCTCTGGTTTTGGGTCTTGGGTTGCTCTTGCGGGAATGTTGGAGAGCGGTGGAAGTAGAGCTCGAGGACGATTGTGCTCCTGATTTTCTGAAGGAGTCTTTGCTTGGCTTCAAGCGAGCCAATGATGTTTTAGATGTTGTCAGAGGGCTTTTGGTGCAGGAGGGGGAACCTACGAGGGAGGTGGAGACTGAGGAGCTAGTTGGGGACAAAGAGGAGGTGAGCAAGGAGAATGAGAAGAAAAAGGGGAAGAAAAAGGAAAATGACAATGCCCCTGCTTCTCCCTCCGAGTCCAAGAAAAACAAGGCTCGCAAGGATGACGATAGCCCAGCCAGGAACACGAGGACCAGCTCGAGGAAGACCAAACCCAGCAAGAAGGCTCGTGGATCTGATTATGCATAGTCGTATACTTTCTTTGCATTTGTATTTTCGTCTGCCAATTACCATGACTTGATGCTGCTGAGAAAAAGTGGATTGATATGTGGATCAAATCCACCTACTAAGTTATGTGAAAATAACTAGTGTTTTAACTCACTGGTAAAATATCCTCACTCCTCCAACTTAATGGTAATACTTCTCGACAGTACTGGCCGGTTAGGGTTACTATATGGTACCGGCCGGGACCAAAACCCAGTCTGTCACTGCATACAAGTACCGGCCGAGATTAACTGTGTGACTGCCTCGGCCGGTACTACACTAACTGGCTGAATATCATATCTTGGACATGGTACCGGCCGGGGGTGACATATTTATATGCGGTTGGCTGGTACCGTATTTTGGTATTGTATGGCTCATCAATCAATGGGTCGGCCGGTCCCACATATGTGTTGGACCATATTTAAATGGTTTCGGCCGGTACCATGTTTTGGAATTGTATGGCTCATCAATCAATGGGTCGGCCGGTCCCACATATGTGTTGGACCATATTTATATGGTTTCGGCCGGTACCATGTTTTGGTATTGTATGGCTCATCAATCAATGGGTCGGCCGGTCCCACATATGTGTTGGACCATATTTAAATGGTTTCGGCCGGTACCATGTTTTGGTATTGTATGGCTCATCAATCAATGGGTCGGCCGGTCCCAATATGTGTTGGACCATATTTAAATGGTTTCGGCCGGTACCATGTTTTGGTATTGTATGGCTCATCAATCAATGGGTCGGCCGGTCCCACATATGTGTTGGACCATATTTATATAGTTTCGGCCGGTACCATGTTTTGATATTGTATGGCTCATCAATCAATGGGTCGGCCGGTCCCATATATGCGTAGGACCGGCCGGTCGTCGGGTGGTACCACTTTCAGGATGTTTTGTACACGTCGGATGAACCAGAAGTGCGATGATGAGTGACTGAAGTATGTGATCAGGCGGAGTATACGGAATGATAGGCGCAGCGGGCGCAGACATCATGAGATTCAACGGCATCGGCCCCATCGCGAGATGGGTCGATGACCACATCTTCTTCCGCATCAGGCGAGAACAACTAATTCCATATAACCGATTGCGGTCGAAACTCTCTATGTCCATAGCCACTGATGGTGGTTTCACTGCCCGAAAAGGGCGCTCGTGGTTCGCCGGGGCGAAGCTTCCCGACGGCGAAATCGAGGAGTTCGACGAGGACTTCACCCTCGAGCTGCAGGATCTCTCTCAAACCTCTCCTAGATCCCCCCACGATTCGCAGTTCTGCTACGACCTCGAAGACATCAACCGTGTAACTAACCAGCTCGGAATCCCCTGGGAAGCCTCGAAGGACATTCCCTTTTCCACGGCGCCCACCTTCATCGGGCTGATCTGGAACCTTAACGACCGCACGGTCGCACTTACCGAAACGAAGCGCGTAAAGTACCTCGCTGCGATCCTTGAATGGCAATCCAAGCGCACGCACGTCCTCGCGGAAGTTCAGAAGCTCCATGGTAAGCTTCTGCACGCGTCCCTGATATTCCCTGCAGGGAGGGCGTACCTGCCAAACCTCGCGGCCATGCTCGGGATCTTTGGCGACAACCCGTTCAAACCCAGAACCCCCCCTCGCGGCACGCCCGACGACATCACCTGGTGGAAGAACATTCTCTCGTCGCTCCCCCTCCCCGTCCTCCCCATCCCCACCCTTCAACCAATCATCGACTTGTGCGCATTTTCAGATGCTAGCACTGGAGTGGGGATTGGAATCACAATCGGCAACCGATGGCGCGCCTGGACGCTTACCCCAGGCTGGCAAACTGACGGCCGGGAAATCGGGTGGGCCGAGTGCGTCGGTCTCGAGCTCCTCGTTCGAACAATCCTCGCTACCGGAACCACCGGCGTACATTTCAAGGTTTTTGGCGACAACATCGGCGTCATCGAAGCATGGGCCAACGGCCGCAGCCGCAGCAGAGCCGTCAACGCCATTTTCAAGCGACTGCACCCTCTTCTACAGGACGCTCACTGCAGGCTCCTCGTTCGGTACGTCCCCAGCAAGTGCAACCCCGCCGACGCTCCCTCCCGGGGCCTTTATCCCCCCGCATATCTCCTGCTGCCTAACCCAATCATCCCCATCGAGCTCAGGTCTCTCCTCCGAGACTGCCCCCACCCCGCAGGCATCCCTATCCGCCCCCTCCACATCCCGCGCGAATGACTCCAGCGGGGAGGGCTCGCAGACCGCCAGCACCCCCCGCGATCGCCCGTCTTCCC
>JBBPPD010000146.1:0-17186 GCA_038091795.1 Leccinum olivaceoglutinosum | reverse complement strand
ACGAGACGCTGGTCGCCGGGGACGTTGTCAAAGTAATAGGCGCGCATGACCGTGACTGGGAGTTGTGGACAGGACAGACACGGCAAACTCCGTATATCAACTTCGCTGCGGGCGCCGGGAATCCGCCTTCGCGTTCCTCGTGCCAGGTCTGGAATCGGTAAATGATTACATCCTGCTAACATCCAAGTCTAAGGTTCATAATAGGACTTAGGAGTTTGTCCCGAAATGGTCACTTATACCACGTTCACCTTCGCCGGAAACCGCAAACAACATGGTCAACGCCGCCTCGTGGTATTCGCATTGCAGGCACCGAGCGCAAGCCTAGACCGGGCGATTCGTCCGCTGTGATTACAATTCCATTGTTTTCCTTCCGTTGGTGTCCCACATTGTGTTCATCAGAAGCAGAACTCGTGTTTACCTTCAGGCCAGCCGTTATGCTGTGCGTCGAACATGGCTAGTGCACCGAATCGCCATATCCTTTGATCCATACCTTCGCACCACCAGCACTGGTATACTTGGAGGGCGCCAGCTCTTCATAGCAGTAACTTCTTTACGATGAGCCAGGCCGAGTGCTTGACCCAGGTTTTTCAAGGCTCTAAACAAGGTTCTGAAAACTCCAGAAGGCTTGTAGTATGCATCGACGGCACCTCAAACCAGTTTGGAGTCAAGGTAACATGGACGAGCTCGAATTTCACTGGACTCACGTCGCTCAAACAATCATTCACAGAATACGAACATCGTCGAGCTCTACAGTCACATCACCAAGAGTGATACACAACTGACGTATTACTGCAGTGGACTCGGCACAGTTGCTCAGGTTTCCAGCCCGTCTCTGCGTAATAAAATATCCAATACATTGGACATGGCCATTGGCCGGTACGCTATCATTCAGCGCTTTATGGAAAATGTTCTCATTGTGGAGCAGGAACCTTCACAAGGTCATCATGGCTTCCTATCGCTGGCTGTCTGACAACTACCGAGATGGAGATAGCGTCTTTTTGTTTGGTGAGTCATTTCATTTGATAGTGATGAAACTACGGATTTCTTATTTGCGTCTTCCAGGCTTCTCCCGCGGAGCGTACCAAGTCCGAGCGTTGGCAGGCATGATTGCTCGAGTGAGTATGTTTTTCGAAAAAAATTACAACATCAACTAACTTACCCGAAAGGTCGGGTTACTTTTCCCTGGAAACAACGAACAAATACCATTGTAAGACTGTTCTCGTCACTCTGGCAGCTGGTTTATGCATGTCTGATGCGGTGCAGCGCTTTCGAACTATACTCGAAAATGGAGGATGATGGTCTGAGCTCGCCGTCGCGACGCGACACTGTCACCAGCCAATCTAAACTCGCAAAATCCAAGGGAAATGGAGAATACGCTCAGTTGGCGATAACGTTTCAGAGAACATTCTGTCGCAAAAATGTTCATATCCATTTCGTTGGAGTGTGGTCAGTCGTTCTGCGGGTCTCTCACCATTATATTGAAACGAATGTCTTTCCACGATTCAGGGACACCGTGTCCTCTGTCGGCTTCGACAGGAACAAAACATTTCCCTGCACGACGAGTTCCTGCGACCACATTTGCTATTTCCGTCATGCCTTGGCACTGGACGAGCGGCGAGTTAAATTTCTCCCAGAGTACGTATATGGCGGACGATCCAGCGTCGTCGATGACGAACGTATCAAAGAGGTCTGGTTTGCGGGCACTCACGGAGACGTGTAAGTCTTCGACTGATCGGGGTCCCAATTCTAACAACGACACCTCAAAGTGGCGGCGGTAATAGACGTAACGAGCAGCTGCAGTCCGGGGACATTCCGTTGCTGTGGATGCGCAGTCAAGCTGTCACTGCCGGGCTGGAAATGGAACCCGCAGACGTGATGTGGAAGATCGACGATCTTAACAAAAGGGTCACAAACTCGATACCTATCCAGTGGTGGCCGTTGGAACTGTTTCCCTTCAAACGTTTACTATACCACAATTCGGATACACGCACTTCCAGGTGGGGTCCTGAAACAACATTCGAGAAACATCCTGACCATCAGCAGGCCTCACCTCGGGGATCCACGCAGGATCGTGCCGGGACAAAAGGTGCACGTGTCCGTGCTGTTTAAGAACAACTACAAGCCTTATGCTCACTTCTACGACATACCTGAAATGTGGCCAGAGCCCATGTTCTGGAACGATGCAGCGAGTCATCAGCAGCTTCAGAAACTAACGAACTTATGGGAAAAGGACATCTTCGACGAATGCTCCATTCGGACTCTGCTCGACCATCTCAAACCAGGTCAGCCCATCAGGGACTTGCTGGATCGCTTGGCTTTCATGTCGAGCTTTGGTGCGTTCATTCCTAATGATTCCATCGGCGCCGACAACGACATAATGTATGCTCAGACGAATGCAAACGCGCGATCAAAACCTGCGAGGACGCGGAAGAAATCTTGTCCAAGTTTCTGAACAACAAAGACAAAGTGATACAACTCAGCACTGCGGCCACGTACTGCGAGTTGGAGTGGAAATGGCCTTTGGAGGCCCACAAAGAGCTTGCTCAACAGATCACGGAAGGCGTTGCTGAGCTTTTGAACAACAGGGAGAGTCGTCAGGCCTGTATATACCTGCCCTCTCTTTGCAAGCGGGCAGAGTTAAGGTCGGGATTGATCAATGACAAAAACTTGAAGAAACTCGTTGAACTCTGTAACGGCGCGCGCGTCGACAAATCCGAGGAGGAGACTACCAGTGTCCCTTTCCACAGTGCGCAAGCCTTGTCAATGTTGATGAAGCGTGCGTCGACGTTATCCGACCTTTCTGACCGTCTCATGCTGATGCAATGTCGTCGTCTACACCAGTGGATGTTGACCTTGCGCAGAAACTCATAAATATACAGGCGGTGACCGATATTACCGAAGCGTTGCGTTCCAGTTGCAAGTGAATCTCTCCTAAACTTGGCACATGGAGAGCTGACGTCGAATCTCTACAGGCAAACCCGCTCTGGTTTCCTTGTTGAGTGTCGTGGATGGATTGGCGAGGCACCGTGCGTATACACATTTCTGCACCCATGTTGGCCCTTCTCAGGTGTGACGTACCACAGAAAGTGGAATGAACACGATGAGAGCAGGGCCGGGTCCGGTTCCCACGGTGCTCAAGCTGGTCAAGCAGTACGACGACTTTGTCACTCCTGCGGCCATCCGCGTGCTTTGTCGTTTTTTGCCAGACGGTTCGTCTGCGATGTTTAGTTGAGCCGAGAATACACCATTGACGTGGAATCATATATAGATGAGTTCCGCGACATGGTGCTCAAGTGCAAAGTCCTCCCGACCTTGTTCGACGTACTCGTTCGGTGCTCTGACGGGACCAAGCGAGTAGCGTGCAATACTTTGATCGAATTCGTAAGGCATGGTATGGTCGCTTGTTCTTGCAGTCCACCTTAGTCTTACCCATGTCTGATTTGATATAGGTGCCGTCCGGGAGGTGCTGGAATCGGACGACTGCTTAAGAAAGTTGGCCCAGCGAGCAAAGAAGGAAGTCCCAGCCAAATGCGACGGTGCTATCCTCGCCTTGGTCACGCTTGGGAACACAACACGGAAGGTGAGTCGTGGCACCGTCGTTCCAGATCTTGTGCTCAAAGGGCATACATATGTAGTGAGGACGGCCGTGAAAGACGCCATCGATGCGGAAAAGACGATTCCAGTTCTCGTTGCGCGGCTGAACCGCAAGTCGACCGCTCTTTCTGCAGCCTCGGCGCTAGCGCATCTCGTCAAGATCGGTACGTCACCTTACCTTTGGGTTGGACAGCGACGCGGAGTGTTGACCCACTCGGACAGACGACATCGCAGCCTTGGTGTCGGAAGACAAGACCGTTGCTCTCGCGAGCACCATGGGCATGCTTCAGCGTCGTTGTTTCGATGGCCTGAGGGGAGAAGATGGTCTTCAAGTCTTGTCCAAGCTGCTCGAGTGTGGTCAGTTGATTGCATGCGCTCACTCGGCTTGGCGTGACATCTGACAAAACTGTGTTTTGGGGGCTTACCAGAGCGATTGCGAACTGCCGTCTTAAGTGCCGGATCTGTCGGAGAGTTGAAGGACATGATCAAATCTGAACAATACGAGAGCATCTACGCGGGCTTGCACTATTTGCGAGCCTTTACTAAGTTCGGTGAGTTATGGTCTCCCCTGATTTGTTCTCTTACTGATCGGTCTACAGACAAAGGTGGAGGCATGCTTCAAGATCGCGACGCGCAGGGGGTGATTCGTTACGTGGTGAACGCGTTGTATGTTCCTCATCGAACAGTGCAAAGGATTGCAGCGGAGATTTTGCGATTTTTTCTGAACAAGGTAGGTCTTCCCCCTCCTTTCTTCTTTTGGGTGACGTCCGCACAGAGAATTTATGCGCACTAGTAGTCCAGGAGGTCTTGGATTTGCTCAGGGATCGACGGGCCGATGTAATTCTCGCTTCGAGCATCATGTTGAGACAGCTATCCAAGGAAAGTACGTCGTCGTTCTTCCCTCGTTCGTTCGCATCCACGTTTCCTCACTGACGGTCTGCGTAACAGAGTCCGTGCGCGACATGGTCCGGTCGGAGAACAGGTTCTGGAATATGAGTCATGACTACTACGAAGGATTGGCGGACCTCAACTATGGCGAAAAAGGCGGAGGACCGGGCAAGGGTGCGTCGTTTGTTTGGATCACCCTTTCCATTCGTTGCGCTTACACGTGACCTTTTTTCTCTTCACGCATAGACGAAGTATGTAACTCGGTCGGACGGATGATCCAACTGATGCAGGCGGACGGCAACGGCGCGGACCTAGGTCCGGAAGAGAAGCGATTGCTGGCGCCGGTGCGGCCGTACGAGCTCCTTGAAGAAGATGAATTCGGGTGCTGGTATATTGTTCGCCGTTGTTGCTATATGGGGTAGGACGGCGGACGTATCGAGAACTGTGGAACGAGGGGTGAGGTGAGGTGAGGGTGATTGTGTGAATGGTAAAAATCGGCTAGTGCAGGCGCCGTGGTAATGGGAAGGATGGAGGATCACTTTCCTTCCCCGGCTGTGGTTGAATAGGTCATTTGATTCAGGGTGTCTTGGACAGTTTTTCTGTGGGCCATCTGTGGTGCTTCGGAGTAATACATCGAGATGATTCTGTGCGTGACAGCATATGAGTCCACACGCTGGGTTGCCGTCACCTGGCTTAGGCTGGCTAGCAGATGGTGACGAAGACTGGCAAACAATCATCGCGACCGTGACTGATATATCCTCTCACGCCCTCGTCTCTTCCTCTTCCCAAGTTCAAATGCATTCCGCGACTCCTTGACGGTCAATCCCTAGGACACTAGCATTTTAAACCTTGGTGGACATGGAGCGCTCCCTGAGCCTTGCACACTGCACAGTCTGGCTGACCACTTCCTCTTCTCCGAGTCCTCGAGCTCAAAATTGCTCGGACTCGGATGTGTCGCAAGGATAACTACTAGTACGGTCGTCGTCATTGGCACGTGAGGGAAGGTACACTGATTATTTTCTATAGGTATCGTCTCGTCGCAGATTGCTCGTACGCGTTTGAATCTGGTGGTTCATATCTACTCTACGCGTTTCCGCTGCGATAACCCTCGACACGGTCTTGACTCTCTCATAATTTACCCACTTTTTCCACGTCCCCGGAGCTTTCTAGCAGAGCTTTCCTTCCGTCTTCTCTTTCAAGCTCCAGCTTGTCTGAGGTCTCTGATTCACTGAAAGCGTGATGTCATGCGCATCATCGTCCGTCATGTCTGTGGGCCTTATTGGCTGTGCTGGATTGCCAACATCATGATGGTGTAATACCTTTGGGTAGCGAACCCGCTAGCATTCCGTGTCCGTACCGGTCAAAAGATCGATATATATGATACAACCTGTCGGTGACAGAGAGTTTGCAGTGATTGTACTCTATTCAAGATGAACGTTCGCCTGGGTGCAGATGGGACTGTGCACGCGTGAGTTGTTTACAATCACGCCCTTGTGTGTCTGATATGATGCAGACCAGGCTGTCCATCTTATCAGGACAACGGAGAGTCCCGATCATACGCTCTCCAAGCTAATGACCGACCAATTCGAAGCACCGCCGATTTTTCGATCGCTCGCTGGAGAGATGGTCGGTCAGTGACTGGGTCAAATATCCTGAGGTCACTGAGGCTGGAGGTAGTGGTTGCATCGCTGGTGGTCGCTGGCAGGAATGCTGAGACCGTATCATCCGTGCTCACACACTCGACATGGATAAATGACAGATTCGCCACGCCAAATATCGCCATGCTTTCGCATATCTGTTCCGTCCTGGCATGCTGAAAAGGCGAAGAGCCAAACCTGCGCAACTTCGGAGACTTGCTTGCGATCCGCTGTTCGCCGACAATTCTTGAAGTCATTTTCAGCTTGCCACGATTACAGCATACCTATGAGGGATATAGATGGAGATCAGTGGCAACATGTAAGCTATAGTCGATACGCTCACCTTCTGAAACCAGGGCCGGCGGTAGCGGGCGTCGACACAGCCTCAGATCGCAGTGACACCTTGTCGTGTTCCGAGATTGTTTCACATACATATCTAACGTCCTGTCCTAGCTAGCCGGTGGTTCCCGACAAGTTTGTATGGTGTGGTTTATGGAGCTCACTGACGTATGACTGCGGCTGTTAGCTCAAACAATTTAGCCTGGGTCCAAGAAAGTCAGATGGGAGAGCCTGGTGGAAAATATCTGGAGGTTATTGAAAAATTTGACGATTCTAATATTTACGTAACATGGGGTAGAGTGTTGCCCCACACTTGTTAGCCATTTTGGCCCACGCAAGAAATATTGCTTGCTTGGTTGCAGTTGGTCCACGCAGCCGTCCCTGCCGACTACGGAACCTCGGGGATATCGTACTCCAAGCCCTGCGTCCACCGCGATTCCCATCGCGTTGAAATCCAAAGTTCGAACGCTCAATATTCGATTGCGTCCCGACTCTGAACTCAGTTAGATTGTCAGACTCATCTCCCAAAAACATTTCGAATCCATTTTGCTTAACGCACCAAGCGCTATGTCGGAGGAGGGAAAAGTTATACTTGTAGCGAGATCGAGAGAAAGGGGGAAACACTTTGAAAGCATGAGCTCTGGAAGGGACCCCCTACCACGAACTCTTCTATTATAGTAAATCGATCCATTCAGAAACAGAAAAACGTACAGAGTGTGTCGGGGATACCCGGGATGATTCAAGCAAGCTTCGCAAGCCCGACCTGTGAAGAACCGTAATCGAACACACTGTATACGCGCTTCGCCAGGGATTTCAAACGTCGTGCCACCGGAGGTAAAGCTCACTGTCGGGAAAGAGTCGCACCGTACTGCAGGATGTCGATGAAAAAAAGGTACCGAACGCATGCAGCGGAACTCACGATGATAGATACCATAGCCATTGTTCTCATCAACCCTACCGCCAATGCGTCCGTACAAAACTGAAACCTGTTCCCAATTTCCGAAGATGTAGTTTGCACCGGTGTCGAAAACAGCAGGTATATTCTGGATGATTTTATTACCATTGACACGAACATCGTCCATGGACACCTGCCAGAATCTCTACATGAAGGCCAATTGTCAGCACATCCACTCACTCCCATCCACCGGCATTTGAACTCACAGGATTTGTTACTCGTGTATAAGTAATGTCACCATTGTACAGCATACTGTTTACTCCACCGAGGTACATCTCGGCCCCAGAATAAGAGAGTTTCAATGAGAATGTCGGATTGGTTAGCCTCTTTCGTTGGACAAGTGATATGAGGAGCGGATAAGAATCAGGAAATCCCGAGATGGAAGGGAAGGCCAATTCCAATAAACCGTCCGCATATCCATTGTTCTGAGGGTCTGCCTAGCTTGGCGTCAGAATCCAATCACTGGTCATGTTCATAAGCGATATAGAACATACAGTGAAACCAGCGATGGTTACATTATCAGTATACCGATCGCCTGTGACGATGGATCCATCAGAATATTTGAACTGAAATGGCTGCTGTTTCTTAGCAGATTCGGATGAATTGGGATCCCAGAGCTCGCTATCTGCATAAATTCCACTACAGCCAGTCTCTAGCACCCACATATTGCTGCGTTGCGAATGACTTGAACAAAAACAGCAGTATGAACTAAAAGAAAGTACCTACGCTGCACCAGTATCAATGTGGACTGTGACGTAGATCAGGGTTAACGTATATCAGAAAGATACAAGGAAATTTCACCCTTCAAGGTCTTGGGAGGAGTGCCAATCGAAATCTTGCCACTCCACATCATGTTTTGATAATTTGTGAGCGGGATGCTAGCGCCACGCTTTCCGAGTCCGGACTCGCTCCGATGTTTCACAGCGAAAGGATGCATCGTCCGCGTGTTCATCTCGTAGTTGTTTAGGCCGCTAAGGATCCTCCTAAATTAGAATAAAAAGTATGAGCAGTCCAGATGTAATGGTTCAATACACGTACTCCTCGATCGATATACCATGAGAGCTAATTGCATCTCGGAGATCAATGTTGTTGGAGGAGGAAAAGTGTCTGGTGAGTGGTATGGCTATGCCATCCGCATTCCAGCTTGGTACAGGTTTCGCAGTGGCCAGAGCAACCAGTCTGCCGGCGACTGCAAAGGTTATTGTAATGAATCGCATTGTAGAGGACTGGCGATGAAACGTCCACCTACTGATCTTAATGATGTGAAGCCAACAGTAACAATATCCACAGCAGGGATAGGAACAAATCGGATGATGATGGTATCATCCGAGCAGGGAACAAGAACGCGGCACAAAACGGAACTTGGTTGAAGACGGTTCCGCACGTAAACCTTTTGATAGTAAGTTTTTGGAACAGGCTATCTCGCAGCCGCATTCAATGAGGCTGGGTAGATCGCCTCATTTAGGCATTCTGACACGGCAATTGGTGAAGCTAGGCCCGGTTGGTTACCATTGACCAGTCTAAGTATGGAGAAAGCCTCGAGCGTTGGTGGTGTGTGATATCACTTCCACCCTGTCATGAGCACACGGAGGACCTGGATTTGCGAAGCCTTCCGTTCTAAGCCAACTTCTACTCCGTTCCTCCGATCGTGCTCGAGGTCGTGTGGATCGAGTGGGGAACGCGACGTCGTACCCGGTGCCTCGAACATGCGCAGGAAGAAGCCTGACAAACACGCTCGGGAGAAACTGTATGTTTGCGTATCCATATGAGTGCTGTCAAGCCGTCGTGGTAGACGGGCGAGGTAGGGGTGAGCGGGGACAGCGGCGGAGAACTTGAATGGGCTGATGCCTAAAAGTCTTCGGGGACGAGTTTGCAACTTTGCATAAGCGGACATTTTGCTTGACGAGGACGATGTGGAAAGTCTTGGTGCGTTCCGATGCCCAAATAACGTTTTGCTCGGATACAGTGTCCCGAACCTCGAACCGCCACCGAATTGAAAGGATGACGAGACAATATTCAAGTTTGTTGCAAGCGAAAAATCCACCCAGACCTTGGTTGCCGAATCTGCAAGGGCCCTGGCTTGTGCCAATCACTTGGTTCGAGGGGGCAGGATGGCAGTGGAGCCAAATATGATCATCCATGCTGTATATGCGTCCTGGTAATATCTGGACGATCTCAGAGAAGGTATCTTATACTTGGAGCGCCACTTCGACGGTTCTCGACGCTCGTATCGGACCGTCCATCCTTCGGGTCAAAGTGGGTAACTAGTCTGGTGACCAGCCCGCTATGAGGTTGCTGCGTTGAGAGGCAAACCCAAACCTCATAGACGGGCTGGTCACCAGACTAGTGGGTAACGATGTAGGCAATGTTCGAACCGTCGCGTCGGAGGTGCCACGTGCAGCGTCGGCACAGCCTCAGATGTCGGTGTTCAGCCTATCGTTCGTTTCGTGGCATATCTTTGTATGTCCTGTCGATGGAGCTCACTGACGTATGACTAGTAAGGCCGTTAGCTCAATATTATCGTAGCGGCGCCAGGTGCCAATCTCAGACTCCTGCCAATGGATCCAGGATATGATAGAAATCGTTATCGGATAGTACAGACGGCGGAAAGTCTCTCCAATCAATAGTCGACCTCCATAGAATCCGTGACAGCCTATCAGACGACCCAAATTCTTTGAATCATACCACTAGACAATCCGCCTCGTTGATCAGATCGATCACTAGTCACTCGTGATCGATTGATCAGTGACACCCAAATAAATCTCATAAACATGCCTGCAATTGGGAGTCAGGGAAGCCAATTCCGTGTGACCGTCATGATTCGACGCCAATCAGCATTCTCGACGGGTTGATAGGCTGATGAGTTGATAGCCTCCTTTTTGATTGCCATACATAATTGACTCAATGGCAGATAATCGTGACGTTTACGGGGCACTGGAAGGGTAACCGATCAGTGTGACAAGTACAGCCTCGTCAGTGTCGCACACTGGCAGGCTACTCTGAGACAAGTTCCCTTGCGACCAGCTTCCCGACTTTTCCCAAGAGTCTAGTATAACAATCAGTAACAGTTTGAGTCCATTCCGATATCGCTACATTTCCAACCAGTTACGATGCGCGCCTACTACTTCGACAACATCCCCGGCGACCAGCGTCTCGCCCACGACTCGGGCATCCCCGTCGACAACGCTACCCATGCCAGCATCGGCGTCCTCCACTGGAAGATCGCCGTCCCCGACAACGACGACTACGCCGAGATCGACGCCCTCGCTAAAGAGCGCAACTACAAGAACAGGGACGTCATCAACATCACCAGGGAGGGTCTCGGTGATCTCTACGAGACCAAGCTCAAGAGCTTCTTCGAGGAGTACGTTTCCCCCCATCCCCCGCACTCATGTATACTGACAAGATCTACAGGCATATGCACGAGGACGAGGAGATCAGGTACATCCTCAGCGGCAGTGGCTTCTTCGACGTTCGCGTTGAGCCTCCTCGTCCGCCTCTGTGGTCTCCGTTCTTTCCCACTCACGTACGTCACCCACATACAGAGCACCCCACTGACAAGTGGATCCGCTGCGCGATCGAGGCCGGAGACCTCATGGTCCTCCCAGCTGGCATCTGCCACCGCTTCACGCTCGACGAGCAGAACGTTATCAAGGCGATGAGGCTGTTCAATGTAAGCATCTTTATCCTTGCAACGCTGCTCACGTCTCGCAATCCTAATCCGTTCCGCTCACTCCCGCCCCAGGACGAACCCAATTTTGGACGCCCCACAACAGGAGCGATCTCACCGATGTCAACCCATACAGGGTGGACTACCTCAAGGCCGTTACTGTAAACTGAGAGAGCTCCGTCGTCGTCGAAACAGAAGCAATGTATATTTACTTATCTATGAACATTTACCCAATGCCGCTCGATCGTGGGTCGACACAGAGTCGTCAGGTGCAAAGCGTCGGAGTGGGCGTCAATGTTCTTGTTGTATTTGTTTCGCAAGTAAAGCGACCTGGAGTCCTTGACAAGGGCATATGGGCATAAATCCGCTTGTTTGTTGTCGTTCCACCAATTCACCCGTACTGTCCGGCCGGCCGTCAACGAATGAAATGTTGTCTCCATCGATGTTGCCCCCATGGGAGCGATATACATGACAATAAAAACCAGTACGACCTGACCAAATGGTGAGACAGTATCCAGGGGACGTTCAATTTTCTGTCCCGGATGCAAGCGACTTGTTCCACTCGATAACCTTGGGGTGCGCCATGACCTAAGTAACATGTTATCAATCATACATATCTATGTGCGAGAACCCGACGCACCTTCTTGGGATCAAACCGCAGCACTTGCAATCCGTCCATTGATGCAGCCCGAGAAAGAGCGATATAACTCTGACCTACGCCCGGTCAGCATCAGGACGTGCACATAAATCACTCCCCGCTGGAGTCCTACCTTTCTCAAATACTTTCCCCAGGTCAACCTTGACCCTCTGTATGGTCTGACCTTGGCTTTTATGGATCGACATGGCCCATGCGAGGATCAGCGGTATCTGCAACGAGCAGGTATAAGCAATCTGGAACAGAGGTCCGATTAAAGCGAGAGCCTACCTGCATCCGTCGCGCAAGCGTTTTGCCTTCGGAATCCTCCACTTTGAACTCCTCCCTCATGACCAACACTGTCTCCTTACCCCCCTCGGGCGTCGGAAACTCTACGACCGGAAACGCTTCCTTCTCCTTGTGGGACAAAGGAAGCTTACCCTTGGCTGTCGTCGATTCCCCGTTCTTAATATTCTCCTTCTCCGCAGTTGTATCTGTGACGACGACCAATCCGCCGTCCGTGCCAAGCCTGACGTTGCGAACAAATCCGGTCGATTTCACAGCTCCAGTTCGCTTGTTGTCGTTCTCGCCTCCGTGACTCGCACCCATGACCTCACGATACTTGAAGAACCCGACCACTTTCCCCACGCATCCGTTCACGAGCATCTCGTCGACATCCTTGACGAGCATCACTTGCGCGCCTTTTTTGAGTTCGAGCGTCTTTTCCGCGAGGATACCAGAGAAGAGACCATCACGTTTGTCGCCACCCGAGGGCGCGCGCTCATAGGTTTGTGCGCTGTGTGACTTTAACTAGCCACTGGTTTCGCCGAAACAGATGAAGTGGATTTTGTTGCTGGTCTCTTGGTTGGGACATTGGGAAATGTGTCATGCGAGTGAAAATTGTGAAGAGAGTATGGTAAATCCCTAAGGCGAGTGGAATTTGCGTTTGACACTTCATGCCTCATCGGGACAAACTCTGTCGGCAAGATATCTGGCATCGGGGGTGGTGGGGGAGGGAGTGGTCGTGAAAGAGACTTGAATATCGTACACGAATTTGCAGAAATTGTCCCATAACGCATCTCGTTCAGTAATGCTACAAAGTCTGAACGAGTTGTTCAACCGGGGTATGGGCCAAGTGCAGAGATTATCCTTACTATTGTCTTTTTGACGAAATACTTTATTCAGTGTGATTGTATGCTCTATGCACGATTTCCAAGCGTCGCTATCAAAGGCAAAGAAAACGTCTCCCTTGGAAATGGGAGGCAGTTGGAAAAAATCACCAGTGATGACAAGCTTTTGGTCATGAGTTGTGCGTGGGCCTTTGAAAGGTATGTCTAACGTACCTGAATGCCTCCAAAGGGTGTGTTTGTCTTCTTTCGAATGCGGTCCGCCAATGTGGCGAGCGTGTTAAACAAATGTACATCAAGCATTGACACTGAAACAAGATGCTTGACGTCAGGGAAGCATTGGTGAAGCATACATGGCTTACCTTCGTCGATGATCATGACCTTGACATTCTTCCATCGTTGAAGTGCAGGTTTGCAGGTTTGTATGCACTTTATCTGGGAGTTTATGTCGTCGTTCCCTGGCGTCACTGCGCCCCAGGAATGAACCGTCATCCCTGTAGATTGAATGACGTCGAGAACGACGAGAGAGGGAGGTTATGACGCTTGCCTCCGATGTTGGAGGCTGCCATTCCAGTGCTCGCCGTCACAGCAACATAATCCGGTTTATTGGCGTATTTGCATCTCAGCGTGGATATAATGGCCCTCAGCAATAGTGACTTCCCGGTGCCTATATGCCAATGGTCAGCGCGACATCGAAAATGCGACGAACGAACGCACCTGCAGAGCCAGTGAAGAATACATTCTTGCCTTGTTCCACGACGAGGTGAAGCACGTGGCACTGCTCCTCGCTGAGCTGAGCGACAGAGGTGGTCTTGTCGGTGCCACAGGTGGTGCTGAGGGAGACGCGCGGTGTGAAGAAGGCACTGATCTTGGGCTGTTTGGGCGGGCGAGCGGGAGTGTTTTTGTGGTCGCTGTCGTCGGCGTCGGCGGACTTGCATTTCTTGGCATTGACGGATTTGAGTTGGTCGTTCTGACCCGACGACGACGGCATCGGCGAAGACAAGTTGATGAAACGCGATTGATGAAACGCGAATCAGCGCGTATAAGGCGTGGGTCACGTGCACTAACTTTTCCATTACGTCAGCGGAGTTCGGAGGTCGAATAATCCAAATTTGTGGGGAATTTCCCCGTTTTGGGAATTCAATGAAGAAAGTAACGCAAGCCTGTAAGTGAAGAGTTCACCAGGGTCCAGCTTACTTATATTATGTAGTGTCACCGTTTCACAGCCTCCCTTCCAATCAGAGCTCTCAGAATGGGACTATCCTAAATGGAGGCAGCCTTTGAGATATTCATACTCTGCTTACTGGCACATGGCTCCTTGAAGTATTTCTCTCCGGACTATTTATTTCTGGATCTATCCTACCCACAGTCATCGTTCTCTTAAACCCGACCTCGCAGCGGTGGTCATAATCTGATCGTACTTCCCATGCGTCGACTCGCTCTCGCTAGCTTTCTCGGTTCACACCTCCTGGGTGCAGCCCTAGCGTTTCATCTTTTGTCCCTGAATCACGATGCCATCACGGAGGGTTTCATAGGTGTGGCAGCCTGCCCAGATCACTTGATTCACTGCGAGATCCTGACAAATATACCGGGCCCACGCCATATCCGGACTCCTTCAGCACCACCTCGGTCCTCGACACCCGCTCAACACCTCCGTAGAGCTTGAACTCTGGAGAGAGGCATTCCGCTCCGTCGGATGAGTCCACAACCTCCTCGTCCAAAAAGGCGCCCCGTCCAGCTATGATCATGACAAGAAATGTTCTATCTCCCAGGCCAGGTTCTTGTCAGCGCAGTCCCTGTCTTAGTCGGGCAGCATGCTGACGAACGTCGAAGATAAATCCCGCTCCAAGAGCACACCCCTTGCCGCCTTCCTTGGCCTACCCAAGGCGCCTACCCACGCCGGTCTCCTCAAAGATGCCGTAAGTCGCCTTCTCTTTATCAACTCCCTCACTTATGTTTTTCAACTTTCGAGAGGCGCCCTCCGCCTCTCCCAGCCTAGATCGAAATTCTCTACGGCTTTCTCGAGGATTCGTTTTACCCCCCACTCTCTGCGCATCAACGGCGCCCATCCTCTTGGCAATCTGTGCCAGCGACTGTCCATATGCTGGCTACCGCCCCCTTCTCTCCCGTGCCCTCCTCTCCCGCCTCCTCTCCCAACTCTCCCAACTCTACAGCACCGTCAGAGTAAGCACCCTCCTCGACCTCCCCCTCAACGTCTTTGGTATCGAACAAGTCAAACTCTACGTCATGGGCTGTGCACCGTCGCGGGGAACTCCGCATCCGTGCCGCAGACCATGCCACAGAGACCATCTGCTTTATCGACGAGCCCTTTGCCCACTCTTACGGGTCCGCCGTCTCCGGTCCGAGCAGCCCTTCGCCCTACGACAATACTACTTACTGTCCAGCTGTCCTTGGCTGAGCTCCTGTGTACCCGCTTGAGCACCTTGCAACAATGCTCCACAACGCTGTGCGCGTGATCGACCCCGATGAAGAAGCTGCGCTCCAGTCCGCCTATTCCACCAAACCTATCACCACAGCCAACGTAGAACGGTGCGCCCTCTCTCTGCACAAAGCGCTCGTCGCACGCCAAGAAGCTGATGGAGGAAGAGAAAGAAAAGGAAGATTTCAAAAAGACGGAGATCGAGTGCGAAACGGGAGATTGAGTCGATCAGGAAGAGACAAGAAGGCTTGATGAAGCGCGGCGGGTGCAAGGTGTCGACCGCTGTGCGTCCTGGTCCCTTGTCGTTCCCTCTATCATTGATACCTTGTCTAGGACACGGAGGTCAGATCGAAGTCGAGTAGTTGGAGAAGGAAAGAAAAAGACATGAACGTGCTTTGCGGATCGACCACATCGAACGGGCTTACCACAAAGAAGAACACCTACTGCTTGCGCAAGGCCATCATGCTGGCCGCGAGACCTTTGACACACTGCAAAAAGCACGAGAAGAGAACAGCCTGGAGCTATATAAAGTGCCCCGGGGGACGTTGGGAGAGGAGGGCTGCGCATTTGGAGAAGATGGAGGAGGAAGTAAGAGAGCGGGAGGAAGAGCGGCAGGCCGAGAGGAGGGCGGACTCGGAGGAGCGGATAAAAGTCGAGGGTGAGTTTTTCTGTGATGTCGGTGTGCAGTGCGACTCACCCCGAATTACCGACGAGGTGCGGCAGAAGAGGCCGAGGCGGCGAAAAAACGGCCAGAGGAGGGATGATTGGCGGAGCAGCGTTGACAACGCCACATTGAGCAAGCTAGTGCGCAGGAAGGCATGGCGGGAGCAAGAGGCGGAGGAACGTGCAAAGATGCGTGCGCACTGTGCCAAGATGGGTCCTGCTGTTCCACGTGCCGAGGAGGGGTGGCGGACATGTACTGCCGGCGGTGCTTCCGCCCCCACGGCCGCTTCGACAAGGAAGGAGTGGACACCCGGGACACCCGTTGCCGTTGGGTTGCCCGCCGGTACCAACACTAGGCCCTGTCCGGAAGCAGGAGGGATGCAGACGGTTTCGTAACGGTTCTAGAGGAAAAGATATGGAGACCGCGGCCGTGCGGCGGTTCTAGAATCAGGGTCGAGGTCCAGGCTTTAATGAAAGATTGATTTGGGGTCGAGGTCGAGGATTTCTCTTCTCTTTTCCACCGTAGTATGGTCATGTCCGTCCTTGTTCTTTTCCTTTTCCACTTCTTTACTTAGCCCCCATGGCCCATCTTTATCTTTCCTAAAACATACCACAGTTTCACTGTATCCATCAAAGCTGTAGCCAAGAAATGTTTTGCCTCTTTTGATCAGTTATAGTTGGACTATAATGTGAATTTTGAAATATGACAGTGACAATATTTCTGCTGCAGTCTGTGCTTGAAATTGTGGACTACCTCAAGTCACTTAGCCAACAATGTTTTTCCCCCACATTTCATTCAAGTCAACTAACATACAACATGACTTAATACATTTCGATAGATTCTCAACCATTTTGACTATCTTTCTTTGCTGTTTTCATCTACTTTTCATCTTCAAACAACTTGATGTTCTGAGTCACTATTGGACTCCTTTCATGGCATATTATTATAAAGGGAATTCATTCAATTGCTGAGAAATGTTATTATATGAAAAATCAAAGGTATGCTTCACACACTCATCCGATTCTGAAGAATGACATTCAAAATCATCTCCATCTTCTCTTGGGGTGTTACAGCTGGCCCGGATAGGGTCGGATGTAGACTTGGAGACGAAGGCTAAGACAAAGTATTGGCCGAGCAGACGTAACGTCTGGCGAGACCCGAAGACTAAGGACTGAGGGTTCGACGAGGAGGATCTCACGAAGAGTCGCTTCACTCGAAGACTCGAAGACTAAGGTTCA
>JBBPPD010000145.1:0-17209 GCA_038091795.1 Leccinum olivaceoglutinosum | reverse complement strand
CCCGGTGCTGTCAAAGTGACGCCGCGGTACCCGATCACGAAGGCGCCCAGCTCACATTTCGCGGCGCACGGGCATGAACTGGACAACAAGTATACGCCTGCTCCGGTCAAGACGTCCTCCAGACCACGGAAGGTTTCGGAATGGACGGACGTGCCGATTTGATCTGACTCGCGCTTTGTTGTCGATGGCCGTGTATTGAGATTGTTTTGTCCGGCACTCTAGGGCTGGTTCCTGGAGGTCAGCCTTGGAATATGTGTACGCACCATGTTATCCATGTAGCACTCGTTTAGTCTTTCAGAATGTAATAAAAAACAGCAACTATGCATTTGAGGTGGAAGGTGCATTAGGAGAGTCTATCCGAGCGAACGCGTCCTCAGGTAAAGAGTTTTGAGCCCAGAAATTGTCCCACTCGTCAGCTTCCTCGATCGGCCCGAGCTCGTTCTCAGGTACGGCTGGCCCATCGTTCTCGGCGGTGAAGCTATCAAGGATGCATCCAGCATCCAGCGGAACGACCTGATCTTTTTGCTCCCCACCGACAGCGTGAGTCGTGATCGGCTGTTGGTTCGCTCTTGCTTGCAACACGGCGGATGAAACTGTGCTTCCTGGTATGACAGAGAAGCCCTCTGCCGTGACGACGTAGTTACAGGACGCGGGCGGAGCGACCGAACTAAACACGACAGAGAGACGTCGGATGAGGACCGGTTGGTCATCGATCGGCTTTACGAGCACCTGGCGCGTCCCGCCGACGGCCGACTGCCGCTTTTTGGGAGTCTCGCTCCCGTCGAGGTACCTCCTCCTCTTCGTCCGCGCGAGGAATACGCGGGCATTCACTTGATTTGCCCATACGAGACCGAGCGCAGCCTCCTTGCGCTCTTCGCCCGGAACGCTGTCTGGTCTGCCAAACAATCTAGACTGGTTTCGATAGCCGATCATGTCGCCGCCGCCGCCAGGAGGGTCGCCACGATCGATGACATCGATGACCTCGTTCAGGACGAGCACGGCGATGCGGTAGGTGTGTGCGATACGGTGTAGGTGGGAGGATATCTCGAATATCCTGCGGGAATGCTCGACGAGGGTCTTGGTGGTGGTTTTCCCGGCGGAATGGAAGAGTTCGGCGAGGGCGTCGATGACGAGTAGCTCGAGGGGCTTCGAGGATGGGTTCTTGTGCACGTTATCGATGTATTACGGGAGGAACGTGGAGAGGACGCGGACGAGCCTGGGTGTCGTGGGCGTCTGGACGGTCTGTATGTCCGAGAGGGCACAAAAAGAGGTGGGAGAGGAGGGGATGTGCGTCTAGGATCTGTTGCAGTCGCGTTGTTTTGTAGATGGTCGGGAACGTGGCGCATGCCTCCTTGTAACGCCCCATCGCATGCAACGCCACATACTTCCTGTGACGTCCCGAAGAATGTGATAGGTCTGCTTGGATGGCTGGGGGAAATCGTTTTTAAGAAACACCTTGACAAACATGCGACAAACAGATTACCGATTCGGCGTCTGCCAATGCATTCCCATAGTCCCAATCTTGCCTTTATCTTGGTTCGATTACCGAAGAGACGAGCGATTGATGAGACTTTGGTGCCTCGACGCCGAGTAGATAAAGGATGCGAACGGAGAGCTTCGGAAATTCGCAGTCTTCGATGAACTCACGCAAGTGTGAAAGTGCCTATTCTTTGCATTCCACAATGTACTTGATCGTGTCGAACATGGCTTCCACGACAGCCCGCTTAAACTCGTATCCACCCTCGTCGCGCAAAGGCGAGTGTTGACACGTGCTTGGAAGGAAATTTGATACAAAGGGATCGGATGGCATCGACAACGATAACTTTTAACTCGGTCGCTGATCTCTGACATGAAACCCGTGATTTGCTTCATAAGGCGGTCCACCGAGGCCTCGTTGCCAGTCTAAAGGAGAGTATGAGTACTAAATAGACAAGCATAATAGCATAATAGTACTTGAGAAGGGTAGTGATGGCATACGTAGCAACGCTCCTGTTGGGGTCGGCGTTGTGATTTTCTAGGTCTACGTTGCACGCAGCTACGCTTGCCGGCCCGGGGTGCGTCAAGGCAAGTACAGCGAAAGTACGAGTTGCAGCGAACTTCAAAACCGGTTTTGGGGACGAAAGGAAAAGTTGAAGGACTAGGAGGTACGTTGAGAAACGCAAGCGTATGAAAAACGGGCAAGAACAAACTTGCAATAGGCTTGGTCAATTGTGAAGCAGCGACGTGCTTCATCACGCAAATGGCACGGGCGGCCTCGAAGTTCACCATATCGCTCTTATGCCGTAGCGAGCCGTCAAGTAGGTCCAAGATTTGTTTTTGTACACAGATAACGGCGAGACTGGGACGCCTAGTATTTCTGCATGATGCACTGCGTACTTTGGATCCTCATCATGACCTTGGAAGCATAGCGGATTAGCATACATAGAGCCATCGAATTCTTCGATGTCGTGCCGACGCCAGATTTGCCACCACCAAGTTGCTGTATCATCTTTGTGACTGTCATTCTATCTTGCTGGTGGATGAGGTAAAGCAAACCAAGAGCATGGTACTGGGTGACGTAACCGGTGGAGGGAATAGCTTGATATCCGCTGTTCGATGAACTCGAAGAAGACCCACCAAACAAAGAGGGGGACGATTTGCATTGACTGCCTCTTGGGCTTCGTTGACCCATCATTTCACCACATCTGTTGCGTGGGGGAAGATACGGTAAGAAGAAACCAACGCGGCCAAAGATATGGAAGGCGTACGATCTACTATGTCGGCCTTGAAGAAACGCTCAACACCTTGTACCATGGAAGGCTGTAGAAAATGAGTCAGCTACCAAAGCATTGAGATACTAACACTTACATTGATGATTCGGCATAATTCACGAATAAAATTCGGCCTGTAAATAACCTCGGAGTTTGGCTGCGAGTCTGCGACTCCATTCACGTCGTCATCGATGAGAGAGAGCGCGGCGACGTCGACAAAGATCAGTCGGGCCTGGCCGTCGGGCTTGATCTCTCTGGTTTCCATGTTTGCAAGAAGGTCTATGGCAGGGTGGGAGTACATGTACACGTCGAGTAAGTTTGCCACGGCACATAGGAGGGTCCTGAGCTCTAGTGCTGATCCATTAGTCCGTCGTCCTGGTCCCGGAAGGCAGAATCACAAAGAGAGGCAACGAGCGGTTGGGTGAGAGGGATGCCCGACATCAATCCGCACGACTTGAATTGTCGATAGATTCAATGAGTGCCATTGAGGTCGTCTGCCTGTAGGATGTACAGCGTTGCCGATCAAAATAGAACATTTGCCTAGATGTGGATACCTGAGTGCGGTGGATCAAAACAACTGATAGACAGCCAAGTAGTAGCCAGACCGAGTACGATAGTGGACGGACACGCGTCACCTCAAAACGCATCAGGTCATCCCTTGCGCTACGCAAGACTTCCTGTTACAAAAGACGAAGAAAGAGCAGTTAACACCAAAATGACAGAAACTTGAACGAAACGCACCCCCTCTCAAACCAAATACTTCTCTTTCAGCGCATGCACCTCGCCAAAAACGGCCAGCTCAGCACACGCCCCGACTCATCTCTCAGCTGCTCCTCGTCCCCGCCCGCCCGCTCCCTTGTCAATCGCACCTCCCAACCTAATAGATTGTACAACAATCGCATGTTGGGCTGGATTAACACCGACAATCGGCGACTTCGCACCACCAAGTACGCTTCGACCAGGCTCAAACCGAGGTGTTGCATCACGTACGCGATCGTTGCCGTTGCGCTCCGCGAAACGCCTACCTGGCAGTGCATTAGGCCGCCTGCGAGGCGCACCTTTTCGATCCAAGTACGTATCGGATGTAGCTGTGGTTCGAGCGTGTGATGCCGTCGTCGCAAACGCCCTTGATGTCCAGCACTTTGATCCTCCCTTCGCGTTCTTCTGTCCATAGTGGCCCTCTATTTCCATGGCACTGCCCCGAACTGAATGCAAACGAAGCCACATTCGCGGGGCACGATTGCGAAGGGTCGAATGAAGGGGCAGCGGTAGGCGGTTGTGGCGGAGGAACGAGCGCACATTCGCCAACGGAGACGACATGCGTAATGCCAAGTGCATGAAGCATATATACGTCCGACGCGTGATTCCTGCGTACATGCTTAGCCACAGCACGCGTAGCACATGAAATCGACGTACAAGTTTCCAAGGTACAAGAATGGAAGCACACGACTCGGGAAACTTCCATTGAACTTCGCATCATCGAACCATGTCTGATGATCCGATATGAACGACGGCAACGTGTTTGCCGTGGGTCGCTTTGACAACTCCCTCGTTGGGTTCGGTACACAAGGGAGAGACGCAAAAGGCGCAGACGAACCATAATTGATCGTCGACGAGTGTGGTCAAGCCCATTAATATTGCTCCTGGGAGTGGCAGGATAGTCCCTGCTAATGCAGGCATCCCGGAGAGTCCTCGCTGGACGTCTACATGCTGGTATCGTGAACGGAATGAAATATTCGCTACTCCCAGCCGAGCTTCGACTTTTTTCAACAAGGCTACCTCGGATTGATAAACGAAGAATGATCTGCGATTGGTAACCTACGCCCAAATAAGACAACGGACAAGCGCAGAATGATAGACGCTCACCTGCACCTCCAAATACGCCTCTGGTAAGCTCAAACTTTTCACGGCCATCAATAGACAAAGCGCTGGTAATGAGGACTCTGTGTACCCATCACTTGAATATAGCAAGACTTTAAGGGGACGAAGTCGGTATGCTGGAGGCGTAGGCGCCGGGATTGTTGTCTCGCTCGATTCGCCTTTTCTGGATATTCAGCACTTAGGCTTCTGGGGGTAGGATTATGAGGCGTAATCGAGCCACTTCTACTCTCGCTCGATTCTGTTGTGATTGACGGCGCTGAGGGTAGCGTATTGGACTTTTGTTCCGTTACTACTTGTACCCTCCCACGATGGGGCCCAAGCTGGTCAAACATCCTAACGCTCCTGGTGTGACCATTCTCTCCAAAAACCTGATCACCGGAAGAAGCGCGTTCAGACCCGCAGCCGTTGCTTGTGGTGAACTTGGGAAGGGAAGATGAATGATAGCAGAAGGATGTGGTGGTGGACGAGGTGGAATTGTCCCTAGATGCGGCCGGACAGAGAGTGGGTTCGCTGTGAGTCGACAAAGCTAAACGAACTAAAAGTCTGGTAGAACTAACCTTGCTGCCCCCAATGCCGATGACACCCATTGACCCATTCCACCTCCATCATCCGCACGTGTTCCTCCGCAGCCCGTAGATGAGCAACAGACGGAAGGGGCGCGTGTTCATGGCATTCGATGCACATATCAAAACCGAGACCATATGAGGGATCGTTTGTATACGTATGAAACGGAGAAGGCCGTTCGGACTCGTGGGATATACAAGGATCCGCGAACGGATTCATGTTATGGAGACGCATTTGGATGAGCCAACCTACACGTTCATTCAACCGGTCAAAACAGCGCTCAAATAAAAGGGACATCATCTTACGCAGAATGGATAACCTAGCACGGTACGAAGCGAAAACCGTCTCCTCCACAGGGGAATCAGGGTCGACCGGGTCATCTGTGTTGATCACAGGAGATGCGCCAGTTGACTGCTCTTCACGTCGGATGCGCTCCACCGTGGTTACCTTTTCCTCGTTTTCAGTCGAAGAAGTCTTGATTTCGTCCTTGTCCCCCTTTCGAGCGAAAGGAAATGTGTCAACAGTCTTTCGGTAAACCAGCTTCGTACACACTTCGTCCATCGTGCTAGGCGATGCATGATGCAAAGGACGAGGTGTTGAACCTGGGTGGGGACCACGAAAGCGCATCATCAACGCTTCACCCCGAAAAAAAAAAGGATACAACTGAACCGACCTAAGCGCCACGTGCTCATAAGGCGGCAATACCGTGTCCCAACACAAACGCATGTTCTCCACTACCTCTGAGATCATTTTCCGCCATTGCTTGGCAAGTTTGTGGAACCCGCCTCCGGGAAACTGCTCGCGACTCAGGAAGACATTACACTGTTCCAACCTTTCAGACACCTGACGCAGGATACACGTGAAGACGTACTACATCGGAAGCTCGTTCATCAGAAAGCAACCCGGTGTTGTGATCGCGGCAGCTTGCCCATGGCTTTTTTATTGAGCCGATCCTAAGAACGGCTCGGAAACATAATATTGAGTCGCTCACGATGGAAGGAGAACGGTTGGCACCTGAGTAAGTAGGGAAGGCGGGCAGCTAAAACGACACGACTCGGAGCTGTGATTCCCACGGGGTCACGGGCATGCCGCAGCGGAGCGTTATCTTGTCGGTTACGATTACTAATAGTATCTGTCGAGGCCTCTACTGCCACTAACGACCCTATCGATCTCATCGATCATCACTGTGCTCCGCAATTCCCGCGTTACCAAGACATTTCTCTTTTCGAATAGAAGGTATGCATGCCGTTGCTGCAGGGTAAATGAGGTGGCGTAAGGCGTTGGGGAATGTGGATGTATCTGCGCTGGTGAAACACCAGACCGCACTATCAACATTCTCAGCTAAGACCATGTGGGCTGTATCAACAATCGACGCACCGTCGGATGGATTGACGACGTCCTAGCTCTGCGTGTCTGGCTGATCCTCGGTAGCAGCAAGGTTGGCACGAACTCGATTATAACGATTGAATACACTGCGATTCGTTAAACCAGGTTGGGTAAATCTAAGCAGGAACACGCACCCGACGGACGGGACCTTCTTCGCATTCTCCTGCCCGATCACGAATTCGTCGAGGTATTTCACGAGCTGTACCGTTAACAGTAAGCCAACCTCATCCTCGAATGCTCGGAGTGAATATGGGGTGGCAGTGTGGCACCTGCCATCTCGGATTTGCGACTCGCGAGGCCCGCTGAGCGCACACCGAGAAATTGATCATCCGGGTCCTCACGTCCAACGTGTGTGGTCTCTCTCCTTGTCATTGCTCCTGCTCTCTGCCACCATGTCCTCGATCTTGGCGCTAGTCTTCTGTTTCTTCCACCAACTGGTCGTCACGATAACTCCCACCACTCCAATATCCCAACCTGCATTCCCCGCCCCACGATCACGTCGTCGACCTACACGAGTAGGTCACCCATTGGGCTTGGGTGAATGATTTGACGACGCCGGTACACGAATAACAGGCATCGGAATACGACACCGAACTTTATCTCAAAAGCAACTAGTTCCGATGAGTTGACAGCCGACGAAACGAAATGGCGCAGGCATGCGATGCAGTACGTATGACTGCACAGTGCAGCCGAGTCGATGCGGAGAAGACACATTGTTGAAGCATATCAGGCAAATCTGACCATCCTGCTCGAACGCGCTCGGGGGCCAGCACCATTTCCTTTACGAGATAGCTTGATGAGACGATATAACGCAGGCCGTACTTCCCCGCCCGAAACGATCGTCTTTCTTGACGACATTATGAACCTGACATTGTTCTCTCTAAGCAGTCGGAAGCGAGACAACATGATTGTAGTACCACTTGCCCAAGAGGCGTGTCACACTCATCCCACGAGGCAAATGTGAGCGCCTAGAGACGACGCCGTCCATGCGGGAGGTCCTCGAATCTTGGCCGCTTCCTCTCGAGCGATGGCGTTGGCGTGTGCACATCCTGCAGCTTCGCATGGTCCTGATCTACAGCTGAACTAGAAATGGAGGGGCCTGGATCTTCTAGTATTGGGAGCAGCAGAGTGGAGGAGACCCTTTCCTGGTGGGATGCAGAGGGTTCGAGCCCCGGTTTCTGTACCTGTTGTTCGAGGTCAGGTCACACCAACTCCAGAAAGATGATCAAGTCACGTACATTAACGTCATGACGGACTCGACAATTGTTCCCTTTGGTACAATTTCCAGCTTTCCAAGGACGGAAGATATCCCCACGCTTGGACACTGGGCGAGCATCAGAAGTGTGGGAATGACTCGATGCGATCTGAAAGTAACCAAGTCAAGACGTCACCCGCATCCCCCCGCACCCTTGACATCATCGACGAGATGTCAACACCAACCTGAAAAAAAGGAACACCAGCAATCCGACGTACCAAAGCGCACTGCACATGGAGAACCCCCATCGACGACACCCCCGACACCCGCAACACACCCACCGACAGGTGCAAAATACAACGGAATCGGAAACAAAAACAAAAACAAAAACGGCTCAGGATGATCGAAAGCCGCGCCAGTCCTCCGCTGTGCAAGGGCAGCCTCGGATGAAAGGTTGCCGGATGCCCCGCTCTCTTTGGCAGCCTCGCGCACCTCTCGTAGTCGTCGACATTCGATCTTCTTCCGCCGTCGTTCCCGCGCGTGCATGGACAAACGGTGCAGGTGCATTGGAAACACGCGTTGAGGTCGCTCGGGTGCGTTCCGGGGGCTGCTTCTTCCAGCGGGCGGAGAGGCGCGCTCGTATTCGTATCCGCAGACTTGTCTCCTCCGAAGCGTGTCGGAGGCACTGGCTAAACGTCCTCCCTGGGTGGGCACCCACAGTAGGAATACGGTACTCTGTATTGACTCTGCAGGAAAAGGGTCGGCATCAGTGTTGGTGTATGCGGGTGTGGTTTCTTGGACCTTGTGAAGGGTATGACGTACCGTCCACGCACAGCAAGTGTCATCGAAAAACGTTGCGAGATGATCTTGGTCGATTTTGTCGTCGCTGGGAAGCTCCTGTGAGCTCAGTGTTCGAGAACGACTCGGATGGGATGGTACTCACTGATCGACATAACGACCCATCAGGGCCTCAGGCTTACAATCTCTTTGATATATAGTATCCATGAGTTGGTGTGTATGCCACGCAAGGTCAATATCGAGAGTGGGGACGAAGAACGATACGGGTGAACCAGCCATAGTAAGGTTCAGAAACCTGATTACATGATAAGAGTGGATGCGCGAATCGGCTGGGGTGTGTGCGTACGCATGGTATCTGGTCACGCAATGCTCTAGGATGATTGCACCGTCGCCGTCCGACAGAAACGCAGGCTGTGTCCAACCAAGCTCAGCCATCTTGCGTACAAATGAGCCTTGACGCAGGACCTGATTGTTGTTAAGATCACACAAACAAATTTTTCAAAAAAAGTATTTTACGGACAGCACCGGCAAGTTCTGTTGACATATTCGCGAGAAGCTGGCAGGACTAATGCGATGACATACATTCTGGGTAGAACGTAGTCTTCAGCATTCTGGAGAACTTCGCAGGATCATGCTTCAATTCCTTCATTATCTCGCGTACTGTGACCACGTTGCGCGAAGCTGAACTTGATCGGCTCGAAAAAACCTTCATGAAAGATCTCGCTCTGTCTTTGATTATTGATGCGCGGCCGGTGTCCTATTCCTGGGAATGAAGTGTCTCGCTATGAAACACCAAGGCATAGTTTAACATCAGCCATGTAGGCAGTGACCATATTTCAGAGGAAGACGACTTACGCGAGGAAAACCGCTGGTCCTTCACTGTCGTGTCTTGCGAGGTCTTTTGTGAACTTGTACAGGCCGAGCAATTCCTTTGTGATGGACTCGTAACAAGAACAGGTAGTCACGAATCTACTCTGTGCATATCTCTTTCCATCTGGCGCGAGGAATGCTGAGGCAACGACTGAGCAATTCATTACATAACGATATAGATCTGATTATCAGTAATACTCACGGACATCTGTCCAGGTCTCGCAACGAGGACGCTGAAGCATTACACTTGTTATCGCCTTCGCAGCATCAAACGGGTCATATGGTGTCATCGTTCGGTTACTCCATAATTGCACGCGATTGGAGTGTGGCGAACAGTTAGTAGCAGTTCAGGAAACTCCTGGTGCTCGGTCAGCAATGACTATTTACTTAAAGCGTCGGGAAACACTTGCGAGATGAGCAGCCAGATAGTCTGTATACCTCGGCAGACCCGAGTGTCGACACACACAGCATAGTGTCTTCTGCATACCAACTAATACAAGGGATAAGCGGCCATGTCTCGAATGCGGTTTCTTTCACATACATTGGATTGAGAAGATATGTATGCCATACGCATCACGACATCGATGGGAGGCAGCGTATCATCGACAGTGCCTATCTGCGCATCACAAACGCAACTACACCACCGCTCAAACCTCTGTAGAACCTGAATCGTTTGTCTTGTGGAATGAAGTGTGTTTAGGGCTTACCTTTCGACCGCAAGACTCACAAACCACCCCCAACGCGTTCCCGCATCCATGATACGTACATCCGGTGGGAAACGAGACAAGTCTCCAGATTCCACATCACGTCTTAGCGCATCAAAAGCGTGTAGGAGCGCGAGATGCCCTCCAAGGTGTTGAGCGCGTACAAGTGGATTCGTTCGAAGTCGGCAGATCGTGTAGGATGTCGGAGGGGAGAAATGACCTGTAGTGTATTGTGTGGTAACAGTGGAGTGGAGTAGGCCCACTCCAGGCGAGCCGAGGGCATGCAGTAGAGGCGTGGTAGCGGTGGCAGAGGTCCTAGTAGTGTCGTATATGATCGTGTCGTGTTCAGGCTTGTCGTAGGTCGTCCTCTTCCCGCGATAGGATCCGCTCGGCCACCTCTCCAACGGATCCAGGACGCTTGACATGGTATGTACGAAACAAGGGATGCGCTGCTTCCACTGCCGCGAGACCAGAGCAAATATAAATACCCGCCCACTGGCACTGGACACTCAATCGGGACGAATGCTGTTTGACATGCTGTGCACGAGGGAACCGTTACTGAACAACATTAGCCCTGTTCTCTATATCGAGACCTCGTTCGACGGTGTCGCAAATATCTGATTCCTCAAAGCGAACCTAATCCTCCTCGCCCATTTAGATGACACGACGATCAAACAAGGTCCGCAAATCCGACTTGGAGATTGCCGTAATCGAACGCCATGTAGACACTCTTTAGGAAAACGGCACCGAGGCTTCAAAAACCTGGTGATTCAGACGAAGTTTCAGTGCTCGGGTCAACATGGGGCAACTGAAAATGACGGAAATTATGGATATTGGAAGCTCACCGTCAGGGCGAAGACCAACGATGCCGCTGAGACAGTCAGGCGAACCAGCCTCAACCCGTCCAACATGTAGGATCGAGGCAGGGATGTCGAATGTCCTACCACTGCCAAAGTCGAAGCTTATCTTCGGGAAATCGTCACACGGGACTCTAGGATATAGAATGGAACCGAAACATCAAATTAGAATTGGACGAGAACCCACAGCTGTAATATCCATTTCTGATCCTCTTGACACCGAGGGTCGAGTGCAGCTTGGCCACTTCCAACTGATCACCAATGATCAAGTTGGAACCGGTGTCGATGATGGCGGTTGTATTTTCAAAGAAGGTCTCGTGATCACCTATAATTGTCTTTATGTTCACTTTTCAATATGTCTGGTTGGACAGCATGAGCTCAAATCCGCGTCCACTCGCCACTTGAGCTCACTCACCACTTCCGTCACGGGTGTGTATATGATTTTACCTTCATACAGTTTGCCGTTCTTTCCGCCAAGGTACTACTGGCCTCCAATTGAGGTGACCTTGACAGAGAATACTGGTTCGGTTACTTTTCCTTCATCTATGAGTGTTTTGAAAAAGGGGCTGGCAGAATTCGACGATAGTGATGGGAAAGTCATCCCCAATGTATCATCTGGAGGGAAACCAATCTCAGTAGAGTATTCTGTTGCGACACCGATGGTCTGATTCGTCTGCTCGATGGTCAGATCAGTGTATACCTTCAGAAATGGATTAATGACGAGAACATACACTGAGGCCAGCAACGGTGACGTTGTTAATGTATTGTTGGCCTGCGGCAGTGACTCCATCAGTGAACTCGATGTGGAATGTCGAACCCTGGGTTCGAGCAGTGCGCGATGAAGCGGGTCCCAGGGGGTATGTTTTGAGCAACCAGAGCAAGTGCGCCCCGGAAGGAAGAGGTCACTACGTGAGACTGAGCAAATAAATTGCGAGGCATTGATGGAATGTATCCACCTGAAACCAGTATTAATATCAACTACAAAGGAGGTCAGGTCAACGTATATCAGGAATACGGATAGAAACATACCATTAAAAGATTTGGGAGGAGTACCAATTGTAATAGTGTCGTACCAGACGAAATCGTTGTGACTTGTCAAGGTTGTGGCACCAACTTGAACAGCGCGCTTCTTCGAGTTTCAAAGCTCCGTCCCTTTCACCGCAAGTGAGTGGGCCATCCGCGTATTTCTCTCGTAATTGTCAAGGCCGCGCAGTATTCACTATGAAAACGCTTCGTGAGCGAAGGGTGATGTACTTTAAGGCTTGAACGTACGAATTGACCGATTCGACATGGGAGTGAAGTGCCTCGAGATCGACGCTGCTGTCAGACTTCAACCACGAAGATCGTGGAGTGAGTGGTATCACTATCCCGTTGGTTTTACGGTCAAGCTCAATGATTGGAAAAGTCGAGGCAGCCGTTGCAAGGATGATAGTAGAAATTGCGAGGCGCATTCGGAACACGGGGGCATCGACAAGACTAGTACTGGCATTGACGAATTCAGCTTTATTTCACCAGTACATGGCAACGATCTGGTTCAAGTTGCATCGTTTGATCTGAGACGCGGGTCGTTACGTGTGACTTCTATAGATTGATAAATATCGTAAGACCTTCGAAACACCTCGCATGATATCTCTCAAAGCTTACTAATAGCTGGTCACGATCAGGCAAGGTCCGCAAATCCGACCTGTTGATTGCCGAAATCGAACACCGTGTAGATGCCCTTTAGGAAAACGGTACTGAGGACCCAGACTCCTAGTGATTCGAACGAAGGTGTTGAGTGATTGGGCCACCATGATGGAGCAACTGAAACGACCCCCGGAGACATTGGAAGCTCATTGTCTCCGCTCAGACCAACGATGCCGCTGAAACAGTCGCGCGAACCAGTCCGAAACGGTCCCATGTTGAGGCTCAATGCAGGGATCCGGAACGTCGTATCGCCGGGTCTAGGGTAACACATCAGAACGGTCTGGACTCGGGACACGCAAGCGGTATTGAACAGGACTGAGGTGGGGACTAGAGTGAGTGAGTGTTACGAATGCACGGAAAAACTTACCAGTGAAGGACTTGGGAGGAGTGCCGATCGAAATGGTCCTATACCATATTTCAGAGTCTTCAAGTTTTGTCAAAGCAACACCAGCTCCGGACCTATCCCGTTTCACGAAGGATGATCATGCGGCGTTCCCGTGTTCGTTTCGGAACCATCCATGCCACTTGGCCCACGGATGATCTTGCTAAAAACGTCTAAGCAAAAACGATGCGACATTGAAGGTCGATTTACGCGTTATGTGATGTAGCATCAAATTCGCGCGCGTCGGTATCAGAGCGTTTCGTGAGTGGTATGGCTATACCATCACTTCCCCCCCCCGATCAGGTGTTTGGGTGGCCAGAACTAAAACAGGCACTGTGACGGCAAGTCGACTTTCGTCGCGAGAATGGAGGTACTTGAGGATCGTAGTTACTCTCGCTTGCCAGTCGTCTTCCTGCTCGTTGTCGAGGTTAAAAATAAATAATATGCATAGGAGAGTGCGATCTCACCAAATGTTCACGAATCTTGTACTGCCGACAGAGGCTTGATGCTCGAAGCGATGAGCGCAGGGAACGTATACCGCATCCGTTCGCCTCCAGCCTTAAAGTGCCGACGTGCAATTTGCAGCTGATGAGTGCGGTGCGCTCGTGAGTTTTCGACTCTCTCAACGAAATCTAGAAACCCACCTCAAACTGCACCCCTAACGACTCGGCCCGCACCATCCGCGCTACCCACTCCGAGTCCTGCTCCTCCGCTGTATCCTCCTTCTTTCCTACATATGGGTATTGTCCTTGTCTCCATATCTCCTTCACGTCCTTTACCGACCCTCCACCGACGGCAGAAGCGTCCGTCTGATCCTTGATCAGCACGTGAAATAGATCCACGTCCTCGGGGTCTCGATTGCGGTCACGTTCTTGAGCATGCTCGAGACGACGATATGTGCGATCAAACGGCGTGTGGGAAAAAAAGTTGTTGTGTCGGGAGCGGGACGTAGCGCGGGATGGCGAGCAAAGTGAGCGCGGATTGGTACGAGTTGATTGGGGGGACGAGCAGCGCTGCAAGATTCGCAACCGTTTGTGGAACGTGCATCAGATCGGCGTCAGGAGTAGACACATCTAAAAATAAAACGTACCTTTTTATATTTTGCTGTGCGCAAAGGCCATGATCTGATCTGCGTATTCGAGTCTGTCTGGGTAATGACTGAGGGAGAGATTCGTGAGCGAGACCAAGAGCGACGTGATGTCTTGTATCGACAAATCTGGTCGAGCCTGCGACCGCATCGTCAGAACGTTTCTCGTCTGTGGCTATCTCGCTGTACGTACCTTGATGAGTTCGACGACTTGTTTCCAAAAGACCTCAAAAATATGGACGCCAGAGCACATATGCCACGGAACTTTCTCCCAGGAACATCATTCTTTTCCTTTTCCTTCTTTTATTCACATCAATATTCTTCTCCGGCTAGCGGGCGGCGTAGGCCGCCAGTCTATCGATGAGCTCGATGATGTTGACTTTCGGGTGTAGCTGAGCGGTTGCGGATAGAGATGAATGGAGGTGGGGCTCTTACAGGATCGTTAATCGACTTTAGGATAATATATACGCGAATACTGACCTGGACGACGACTTCCATCAGAAACTCCTGTGATGAGGTCCTTGCAGTGGACGACTTGCTCCACTATAGCTGGGAATATGTTCTTCTGGTACATCTCCAGATTGATGCCGTCGAGCTAGGAAAGACGAACGAGGTTGATGCCGACGAGGATGCGGAGTTCGCGACGTTCCATCTCGCGTTTTTCGCGATCGCGCGAGTGACCTTGGTGTGGAGACGAACCCAGAGCTTGTTCATTTCTATGAAATTGATGAGTACGAACGCTTGGAGGGACTCTTGAGGGTAGTAGGACCCAAGACGAGTGACCGGTGAGCGTCGCGACGGCGCCAGAGCCTGGTTTCCCAGAGGCCGTCGAACGAACGTCGTGAAGGACGAGCCACTTGTCGTCCGACGCCGTGAGGAGCAACTGCAAGATATAATTCAAGCTTAGTCGACATCGAACGAAGAAGTGGTGCTGACTTGTCCGTCATACGGCCATGGAATGCGAAGAGTAGGTATTGAGCAGGGAGTTGGATTCGAGATCAAAGATGTATACGTGTCCGGACTCGGACGAGAGCGCTAGCCGCTTGCCGTTTGGGCTCTGTGACGTGGTATGAAAGATGATGAGTGCACTATCTACCTACGTTGTTGGCATGGGACGTACCTGTTTGTACGCCATGCCATGCTTGGTTCGGCCGCTCGCCAAGACAGTCTGGTGGACCCCGAACAAATCGAGGGAAGGGGAGTAAATCTTGACGTTCCCGGCGTTGCTGGTGCCAGCGTATCTCCAGCCTTTAGGGTTCGGCGAGACTGCCCAGGCTGGTGAGGAAATCAGTGGATGAAACTGCTCTGCAGAGACAAATATACTCACATGGTTCCGCGCCCTTCACAGAACGGTCATAGCTCTCGTGCCTGAGCGTTCGGTCCTGGCCTCTGCGGCTTTGTCATAGCCGGCCTGTTCGAAAACGCCTGAGCCGTAGACAAATGCATAGGGAATGGGGGCTTCGAATGAGTTCACGATGTCCTCCAGAAGCGCTCGGGTCGAGTTCGGTGCAGAAAGTAACTGGTTCCTTCCAAACGATAGAGATAGGAAGGGTAGAGCCCGATGCTGGCTGCTAGTAGTTGGACGAGGGCGTGGATGGAGGCGGGACGGACGAGGCTTCGTACCGTCCATGATAGGTGGAGGCGATGGGACATTGCGCGTGTGAGTGACGGAGTCTGTGGTGAGAGAGCGAATGAGGGACGGAATGCGGCGGGAAGACGAGCGGGTGCTCGAGAACATCGTGCGGAACGACGAACGAACGTGTCTCGTCATAGTGACACCGACGAGTCGGCGACCGCGCACATACATACACGTGATCGCGTAATAACCAAAAACGTCTTTGTCATAAGTACTCCTACAAAGAGAAAGCATGGATCCTACTAAGTTCTAGCATGTTACAGAGTGTACGTTCTCTGCCGCACAAGATGAAAAAAGGGTAAATAATTGAAATCATGCTCAAAGAGATTCAATTTAGAGGAAGTGCATGCAGGCCAGTCGTCAATGCGTCAACGCTTTGACGCATTTGCCCCGTCGATTGCTTCTGAGCGCGCAGCAATGCACTCTTATTTGCGCGAGGCGCAATCATGGGCGCTTAACTCGTCCCAATGATGTCTGGGCACAACACTGAGTCACTGACAGTCGAGGTACTGCTCTACTTATAAATTGACACTGTACCGTCGTCTGAAGTTGAAGTTGCGACTCGTACAAGTATACTACTACGACGAAAAGATAACAAGTGACTCGGCGGACGCGCTGAAATTGATCGTGTCATAAGAGTTTGAGAAGTATGCAATCTAAAACCTGCGACCTAAAATTCGTATCCATTCAAAGCTTCCAACTCCAAATCTTCCCATCCATCCATATCAGCGTGGTCTTCCAAGACTGACTCAGACTCGGAATCGGAGCCCAAGTCCGACCCGTCCGAGTCAGAGTCTGGCAGAAGTTCAAACTCAAGCTCCGACTCCTGGTCCATCACATAATGTTCCAAGTCGTCGATCTTGTATTCGACGTGGCTTGTATGGTTTTCGGACCCATTGGTCTCGTTGCTAGAAACTTCAAGCCGAGGCGAAGGACGAACGGGGGTATGATGTTCCGAGTCTGAATTGGTGCAAGCCGTCGACGTTGAGTGTGAATAAGTATGGCCGATGCCAAGTCCCCAGTGATAACGCATCACCATATCACGGTCAACAAATCTAGAATGCATCAGGCAAACAGAATAAGTACTCTCTAGAACGACCTACCTATTGATGTAGTAACATCCCCAATCGTCAGCATCACCTGCACATTGAGACAGCGCAATCCTATCGGAATGGAGCCGACCATCGGCGAAAGAGGGGATAAGGTGGCAACCTCGGAGCACATCGGCGGGGTCGACAAATCCACATCCATCCTCGTCTGATATCGGCAAAAACTTGACAGTGTCTAGGAGGTTTTGCTCCCATCCTGAGGTTGTAGTACGGTCCCGCACGACTTCAAACCACCTCACCCACAAGAACTCCATGCGACGTGCCCGAAAGTCCCTTGATCCAGGTCCGGTGTATATAACATTGG
>JBBPPD010000144.1:0-17278 GCA_038091795.1 Leccinum olivaceoglutinosum | reverse complement strand
TCCGTCTTGGCCGCCTCGCACGCACGCACGACATACCTGTCCGTGTGGTCAATCAATCGTCTGGAACTCGGGGAAATACAACGCACTCGCGGTCAATCTTTTCAAACTGCGCCGCACCCCCAGCTTGTGCGCGCGTTGTGCCCAGCGTGACGAACACGACGTCCCACCGACCGTCTTTCAACCTCGCCTGGTCGAGTCGTTCGAAATCGATCACTTTTTGTTCCAGTTTCGCTTGTCCAGGTTCTTTGGAAGCGCCAGTGACGCGCCGACCGTACTCGCCCACCCGCGTCCACTCGTCGCTTGCGAGGAGTTGAGTGAGGAGTTTTGTCCCGACGGCTCCTGTCGCGCCGAGGAGGAGGGCAGATTTGCTGGTTTGAAGCTTGCTTGCGGTGCTGGTCATCATGTGAAGAGAGTTGTGGTGAGGTCTATAATATATACCGTGAGTCACAGGCGAACAAAGTCGGATCGATAAGCCGAGGTCACCGGCATGATACGAGGAAATTAAGTGGTCGAGCAAAACACTGACTCTCAGGTTGAGATACAACGAGACTATCTTTCACCCCGCTGGCGCCAGACGTAAGTAAGCCTCCCCCACTTCATGTTTGTCGAACCCGTTCAAGAACTCGGAGCAGTGCACGCTCGGGGTGAAAATAAATCGAGAACACGAGATAGTATGTAACAGCGTAGACAGATCTGTTGCTTGTCGGCATAGGCCTGCACGCGAGCCCCTCCGCGTTTCGAATCCCGCCCGACCGAGTTTGGTCTATCTGAGTTTGAAATAGTCGTTCAGTTTATATATCCGCCGCATGTAATTGACACTTTCCTTTCTACCACCATCATCTCCCCACCGTTGAGAGGCAGGCAGCAAAACTGGTGTACGAAAACGAATGTAGTCAACAAGTAGTTAGTCGCGTTAGAAACGACAAGTATATTGTTCATGTCTGTACTCTGAAAAGTACCGACTTCTTACACGTTCGATGTAGAACACACTCCTTGAAGGGATAATAATACTGTCGAGTAGTCACATCCGTCTTTCACCCGGGCCGCTGTCAGGTTGGCAGGTATGTTGTCTCGAACGGCTTGTGTCGTAATTTCCTATTGATTAAGGGCACTCGCGTTTAAGCGAGTGCGAGCGTTTCGCCCTCGCTTAAGTTCCCCTTCCCAACGAATCGCGATCTCATTACCTCATTCCGCCAAGAGGGAGGCTACGCCTTTCGCCCCAGGTTGACAGGTCGCGTTTAAGCGAGTGCGAGCGTTTCGCACTCGCTTAAGTTCCCCTTCCCAATGGATCGAGATCTGATCACCTCATTCCGCCAAGACGGAGGCTAGGACTTTCGCCCCCGGTTGACAGGTATGTTGTCCCAAAGTTCCGCCTTGTGTCGTAATTTCCTAATGAGCTGTAGTAACTTCAACGCTTCCCTCAGTCGACTCATTGCCCGCCTTACCTTGACCACCTTACCGCCACTCAATTCGCCTTACCACCACGTAATCCGCTTTACCACCACGCAATGAGAATCAGAACGTTCGGCCTAACAGAGGAGGATACCTCCTTTCTTTGCACAGCACTGGGCCTTATGGCTCCTTCGTTCTTGCGTAAAAAACTAATGATTCTCTTCACAGCAGAAGAAGAATCAGAAGAAGAAGAAGACAGCATGCAGGGAATTGAAGAGGTGCGTACTGTCGCGATCTGCCATCCCACCGCATGCAAAGTAACTCATAACTCGTGGTGAACAGATAGGGAGGGGGTTGCCCAACTTGGACCAGGAAGTTGGAGGTGAGATTGAACCAGAGGTGGGAAGGGGCAAGGGTCCCAGGGGAAGTGCCATGGGCAACTCGAACCAGGGAGTTGGAGGTGGGATTGATCCAGAGGTGGGTCTGGGCAACTCGGACCAGGGAGTTGCAGGCGGCGTTGATCCAGAGGTGGGTCTCGGCACTCTTACAGAGTGAAGTTTGTAGTTCATTTTGAACAGTCGGGAGCGGGGTTATCCGATGGGCAGGATGGTGGAGTTGAACCTGAGGTGAGTCCACCGTTGGGCACTCTGCACAAAATAACAATTTGCGGTGAGTAGATAGTTGGGAGATCGACCCTCCAAAAAGGCGGAGGTACCAGCCGCCAGCGTCCCGGTCCGACTCCCGGACGTCTTCCAGGCGGTGCTCCTGGTGGTGGCCGTGGCGGAAATATTCCCTGTCTTAGGAATGGCCTGCCGTTGCCAGCACCATCTGGCTGGCAAGCGAACCAATATGCGCAGCAGTCAACCTCACGCTCAGCAGAGGCCGAGCTGGGGGTATTGCTCACCGCCCACTACAATTCCGCCACACGCAGCCCTGCTCAATGGCTGGATTCCATTAGGCATTTTTTAAGGACTTCAAGTATGAGTGGCTCTGATCTGCCAAACGTCATCAAGCGTTGTAGTTTCCTTCATTCAAAGGAAGTAGGAGTGAATTTCTTTGCTATGCTGGCTTACATCCAATTAGCATTTGTGACTGAGAGGTAAGTTTCAGTTTTATTCACTGGTACCATACTTCTAATTAGTTGAATAGGCTTTGCACAGCACAGGCTGAAAAACTGTCTGAGGAAGAAGTTTTCCGACAGCATATTGCTTTGCTGCCAAATGCTCCCGCTGCAGCTCGTACCTTCAAGGACTGGGTGGGTAGGGGCAAGAAGTTTGCGCGTCTGGCAGCGGGAGGCACTATTTACATTTTAGTGATTGTTGCGGGACTTAATAGGCGCATGGATATGGGAAATTATCCCCACGAACTGGTAAATGCAATAGGGGCTACGTTACGCGACCCATCTAGGGCTAAAGAAGTTGAGTCTAAATGAAGTCAAAGGTTTAGGATGTTTGCTGAACGCAGTTTAGATCAGCGCAAACTTCTCATTTCCTCACTCATTCCTACCATCTCCAGGATGAGGGCCGAGCAGCCTTTTCAATTTCAATTTGGTGATGAACAACCTTTGGACTGCGCCGACATCAAGGCATCAGACAGACTATTTGGTAGGCTCAAGATGAGGTATGTGCCTTATTTTTAAATAAAGAAACAGGGTGAAGTGAATATTCTCAGGTTGTTCGCACTTCCTCCTCGTTCGTGGACTGCATGGAAGTCATGCAACAATACAGATGTAGACTATGCATCCGGTATTTCGCTCCCATCTCTTCAGCCTATACAAGGTACTTCTTCTATCGCTTTTTTTTAATTTTTTTTAATTGTTACCGCTGGCATCAGGGCTGCCTCTTGGTTCTCCCTTTACCCCTCCTAGTTCTGTTATTAATCCTACACCCAGTCTCAGTTCTAGTTCCACCTTCACCCTTGCTCCCAGTCCTGCTTTTCCTGTGAGGATTCAGACAGAATACAACCCAACCTCACCTCAGAATGTTTCAAAACCGCATTACTCTGATGGCGATAACATTGAGTGGACCAATCAGCAGAGGATTGTGGCATTAGAAGGCACAACAGTCCAGGATACAATTCATTTGCAGAGAGTGGTGAGATTTGACTTTGTGCATTGCAGATCAGCACAATGATTGACTTATGACTTTCAGCTTGATAAGTTTTATCTTAGGGGGTGCAAGAAAAATGAGGATGCTTATATACAAATACCAGTAACCTCATTTGATGGGTAAGCTGAGATCATCTATTGATGTGCAGATCTGAACAAAAGTAGGGCTTTGGATATTAGAAGTTCAGATGGAAGCCTGATAGCCTTCGTCTGCAATTCCATGCCTAGATGGCTCAAGGAGACCTTGACTGGTAGACTCAAGGCTTGTCTAGAGTCTAGTAATATCTTTATGTCCAGGGATAGCAGAAATGGGGTACCTTATCGTTGCCTCCATTTTTCCTGGTATAATAGATATACCACCAGCGTATGTCTCTATATTGTAATCCTATTGTGAGAGAATTAACTGCATGTTTCTGCAGGGACAATCTGCCCCCAGCGACGAATATCCTCTTGATTTGAGGAAAACCAACGTTGGGAGAACCAACACTTCTCAGTTCCTCCCCTATATGTCCAAAGATTTCGCAGAACATCCGCAGCTTTACCGTGATCTGGAGGCTACATTTGAAGACGTTTTTTTGTGGATTGAAAAAATGGCGAGTTGGAAGCTATCTTCGCTTGTTGGATGGCTCACGTAAGGAATTTCAGGTTCAAGTTCACCTCCCAGCAGAGTATCAGGTATTGATCAAAGTGGTCGAGTCACTTCCTGGGCAACCTGGAAGTTTAGTTTCACCATGGGTCTCCTTTGCTCTCAACATCAACGTGTGCACTGAGGCACATCGTGATGTAGGCGACAAAGGTATTTGCTTGGTTCTGTCTGTTGGTAACTACACAGGGGGGAGTTTGGTTATGGCAGAGCCAGGTTTGGTTTTTGAGTTGGGAAGTGGCGATTTCGCATGCTTTCCTTCCCATCGCTTTACGCATTTCAATCTTCATTATGAAGGAGAGCGAGCTTCATTTGCGCTTCACAGCGACAAAGCGTTTGACCGCTGGGAGGAAGGGAACAATGGTTGGTCTCACAGCCAATATTGGAGTTGAAATAAACTGCTACTACTAGCTACAGTATATACAAAAAGTTACAGAATATGGACTGTATGCTGCTTAAAAACTCCTTGCTGGGACCGACAAAACATGTTAGATGCTGCGCATTTCTTTCAGTTTGTGTCCTCATGGTCGCGCCTGGGGCGTGGACCTGCCGAGGCAGTACGGGTTGTTCCGGGATATGATGGAGCTCGGTGTCGAACCTACGCTCGTCAGTATGGTCGCGTGGGGATATGCGCAGCACGACGGTGCGGAGGTTGTGTTAAGGATTTTGGATCGGATGGAGGAGGCGGAGCGCGGTGGCGCGGATGGGGCGGAGATGGCGATGAAGTCAGGGGTTGGGGTCGGAGACCTGCACAGAGACCGAGTCAGGAAGGGATGGGCAGGGGCAGGGGCAGGGGCAGACGAGACGACGACAGATGCGGGTGTGGCGATGTTGAGGGAGCTCGAGGGGAGAGTTTGAGCAAGGGATCACAATATCCGCGTCCGTGGGAGTCTCGATCTTAGTCTCGGTTTCGTCTTCATCCTCGGGTCTGGAGTCTTTCTGACGTGCAGTGAGCTGGGTTTGGTTGGTCGGTTGATTGTAGTGTAATCGCATCGAGGATTGACCGGGTTGAATCGGCCAGGGTCTTGGTCGCAGTATCACGGTTCCTGGCTCTTCTGAACATGAGGCGAAGATAAAAAGGAATTTTGAAATTGTAAAGGAGAAGAAGAACAAGGCAGTATTACGCAGCCTAGTTGAAGAAGACATGAGAAGTACCCAGTGAGGCGATACAAGATTGGTAGTAATAGCGGCGATCGGTTAGTTGGAGAAGATATCCTGAATACTTCATATATGCTTTTTACTCTCACTGCTCTCACCGTGCCTCCCCCCTCGAATGCGCTACCGAGGTTACCCCGCCGACTTGACCTATCAGGATGGCCATCGAGTGTGGCACCAATTGCCTGCTCAAACATAAAAATTTGAATTGTCGATGTCTACAAGATCATCCTCGGAAGTGAGCCGTCAAAATGGACTTATCGATGTCTGTGAGGTCACCTATTAGGCTGTCGAAACGAAGACATAGTGGGTGTCCGAGGTTATTTAACCAAGTCAGCTTCGTGGGATGCCCGTTGGGAGTGAGGCAGACCGCTTGCTCATACGTTGGAATCGACCTGTTGACATCCGTGAGGTCACCAAGGCGTTCGAAGTGATGACACAACGAGTTCCCGAGGTTGTTGTATCCAGCGGGCATGTCAGGACGGTTGTCGGGAGTGAGATGGACCGCCTCATCAAAGATTACAATCAACTTGGTGATATCCGTGAGGTCCCGCCCCGCTCACGATGTGCAGGCAGGCACGCATACCCGTCCTCGTCCTCCCATCAGATTTGTCTGAATCCGTTCTCCGCGTTCACACGGAGGAGCATGCACACGTACGCACGCCATTGTACACCTTCGCTGTCACCACTCGCCCCTCCTGTGCGTTAGCAAGGACATACATGCACACGCACACCCTCGTGCACTGTGCCACACGGACACGTGCGCTCGCGCTCTCCATCTCGCTCCTCCCACCTGCCATACTGATTGGGCCGATTTTACCCAGACCACGGTTGCGGACACTTCGTTTTGGCAGAGAAGGCGCGTCTTTGTTTTATGTATTGTATCTTGTTCTTCATCACCTCGATGTTTTCGGCAGGTCCATTCCCCTTCCCGAATCGGCTAAACCGAGCTGCTTCAGGTCGAATGTGACCTTTCACTCGGTTCGGAGAACGTGACGCTCAAGTTCCTGATTCTGGAAAAAGTAGAGGCTCTTGATTGGGTTGAATAACGTGGAACGCTGAAATGGGCACATTCACGGTCAGGTGAGGGTACAAAGTGACCATTCATTGACTTTCTGAGACCCCGGTCAACCTTCCGATGTCGAGTATCACGGGCAAATGCGCAGTGATGACATTTCAATTCCGACAACGGCAGTAGTACCCACACAGCACGGACCCTGAACGTTGCGGCGTCCTAGTATACCAAACCGCGGTTCACAAAAAACGCCTTGGAAGAAGAAGAAAAGAAGGCGAAGAATGCGAAAAGCTCTTCTGCAGGATCCGCAAAGAGTGCTGCGCCATCGTGCGCAACAAGTGAGTCTCGTCCGAGTTTGTGTCTTCGCGCACGCCGTTTTTGCTGGCATCGATCTGTTCCAGGTTACTATCTCTCGGGGATTCGCCGATGCTAAGGATCCCGGTCCGCCTCGTCACAACTTCACGCCTTCACTCGACGACGTCACCTCATCGCCTTCGATACTTTCCGCCTTTGAGCCACTCGCTTACTGTACAGTATAAGTACGAGGCCCGATGGGCTTCGAATGTTAGCAGATTTCCCTTCTCTCTGTCCTGTCCGATCTCCAAGCTCTCCGTCAGCCATCCCGATCCGTTGCCACTCGCCGCTGCTTCTTTGCATCTCATGGGCCGTTTCCCTCCTCGTCAAGCCTTTCCGGACCATATGTACTCGCCCCACTTGCCTTCATCCCGGGTCGCATGTCGCCCACCTACGCTGAGGAAACAACTCCTGCACTGACAAAATGTAGAATCGTTGCTGAGGAACTCGAACCTACACATGTAGTGCATAACGTCCACAACTATGCACTCATTCCTCCCCACGGCTACGAAGACACTTGGACCGCTCGGTTATCATTTCTTTCGCCATCCTTTCTACGTCTCTCCACCGCCTCATAGGCCTGCCAGTTGTCGTGAAGACGTCGCATCTTGTCGGACGTCCAGCTCGTAATTCCAAATACGGCACTCGATGGCATACAGTCCACAAAGAACGCCGTCAAAGCTGGGACGGACTCTACTTCGATGGCCGAGTCAGCGGCACGCAATAACCAAAAGTGCCCAGACGGTAAAGGATCGCCGAGTCCACCACCGATCAAAGATGAAGATTCAAGCTCATGAGGGAGAACTCGGTAAGCGCGAGTGTCGAGAGCGATAGAAGTCTGAAAATTGATGAACACTGGCAGACACCTGATCCTACATCATACCTGACGAAGAAAGCGAAAGAGATGAAAGCTCGCACTCGTTGGGACAATATATTGTTTTTGTGGGTCCATGTCCGTCATTGTACGCCGTTGGGCTCAATCTTTGCAGTGATGGCGACGAAAGTTCTGCCGTACTCGTAAACGTATACAGGAGGCATCACCTTCGAAAGGGTCGCCAGCTGGTTGGATGTCTGAAGGATACCGTCGGCGGGATGCTGGGCACTGGCAGATTGAAGGATGGAGGTGTGCAGGCTTTCTGCTTGCAGACCATGTTTCACTGACGCGATCCGTGCGGTCATAGTGTTTGAAGAGCCTCTTCGCAAGGATGCCTCTGATGCGACCGATCTTTCTGGGTTTACCGTCAAGTTATGAGTACCAGGTGCCACCGCCCGTCTCATCCCATTCCGCATCACAGCCTCCAGTCGACCCCGTGACCTCGACCCTAGAAATACATTTGGAAACCCTAGAGATACACTCAGATAAGCATAACAATAATGCGCCGTCTCGATTCCTTCGGGTTTTGAAAAGGTGGAAAAAGAGCAACAGAGAACCTGCAGTCCCTGAGGCTCATCGCCTTGCCGACATTCAATCTAGGTCAGCAGAAAACGCGAACGCCTCGAAGAGAACATTTTCGACAATGGCCAAAGCTCAAAGTATACTCCTCGAAAGGCTAATGGACGTGCTGAACTATCATCTTAGCGAACGGTTAGAAAGGTTGTGGAAAAGGTGGGTGCTCAAAGTTGTCCATTGGGCCCGCGGGCCGCGGGTACCATAGTTCATCTTTCTTCTCAAAAGAAGAAGAAGAAGTCGACAGCCGGACCTCGTGCAGATGACTGCGAACGTGGCACTAACACTGGAAGACGTCCTCCGAATCCAGGGCCATCGAGCGACGTACCTCTTCCGCCAGGTGTGGACGGTGATCATTGCGGTGGTACCGTGACTAGCACCGGACGTCCTCTGGATCCGCAGCCAGCGAGCGAGGTAGGTCGTCTATCGGCGTCGATCACATCGTACGAACATACATCACAGGAGGCACAACAGACAATGGATTCAGGTCAACCCTCGACTTGGAGGATTGGTGTGAGGGTGCGCATACATTCTTTACGAAACTTGTGGCAAGTAGGAAGAACCTGGAACGGCTACCCTTTCCTTCACATTTCCAACAGGGTTGTGTTGCCGCTCATCAAGGACAGAAGGGGAATCATTCTAGGTCGTATGTGCCTTGCAATCTCTTTATTTACTATGCCGACTATGAGTGCGTGGCCGAGCATTACGTGCTTGAGCTTGCGCAATATTGTAGCGTTGACTCGGGTGATGCAAAGCTCGTCCGTAACTGTGACTTCCAGGATGCTCACTCTATTCGCTACAGGTCCAAAGAGGAAAACACGAAAAAGTCGGACAGCCACTGCTCACGGGATGCATATGGTGACCACCGCATTACCAATGACCGGTGATCATCTAGTCCTAGTAGATGCATCGGCGTGGCGATCGACGACGAGTCGTATGGCCGCGGTTATAGCGAAGCCTTATGCGGATCACACACGACTTGCTGGTCACCTTTTTGGAGGTGTGGAAGAGTAGACGGATATGAGTGTGGCAAGGCGGGCATCGGCGATCTGCTTAGTTGCGACGAATTTGGTGCGTTGTCTCATCGCGCTATACACCCAACTTGTGCGTTTCCTGGGGGCAATTGAACGGACCGCAATCGGTTGTGGATGAGGAGGGGATTGATGGGGACAAAGTCGACGGGGTGCTGAAAGAGAGCGTTTGAAAATGCGCGCACTGAAAAGAGGGCAGGGACAAAGGAGGGCAGTGAACGGGGGGAGGTGGACGAGGTGGGACGGGGTCTACAACACGGGCGCGGTCGAGAAAATGCAGGTTGGCGGACCTGCGTGAGGGGGATGAGAGTCGTGAGACACGTACATTCCCTCGACGACAAGAATGAAATAGCAGCTGAGAGTCTGTCACTACTACACTGGCATGACCGCAATCCTCGACTCCATTTGCTTGACCCTCGTGCCCCATTCCTCAGGATTAATTCGTGGTATCAAGACAACATACACGAGAGATGGACATGAGCGTCGAGCGACGACAAGGCGTTACCGTAGAGGGAATTTTATTGGGAATCACAAATCCGTCCCTAATCGTCTAATTGTATTTCTTCGTCATTCTCCTCGCCCAGACTCGGAACGTTCCTACCCCCTGCAAATACGATCGCGGAGACAGAGGTATCCCGTCCATGTTCAAGACAGATGAAGAGATCCCAAATCCACTGTCGATCCCTTCACCGCAACGGTGGGTATCTTTGGCGTACAACTCCCGAAGAATTCTCTGCGGGAGGCGGGAGGCGAGAGAGCGGAGGAGGGCATGGGTGCGACCGACTCGGAGGGCTTGGTATGATGTTATGAAGCTGTGGAGGGCGTGACCGAAGGTGGACTGCCAGCGCCGCGATGTCCTAAGCGTGTTTTGTAGGGGTAGTTTTACGTTCGATGCTGACGCGATGGCTGGTGGTATCTTGCACGTTCCATGAAGGATACGCTGTCAGAGTCCGGTCGATAGCCGTTTGTCGATCTAGGGCGTGTTTGGCGACCATGTTGAGCGTGAAATCAGGTATGCGGATTCCACGCGACCGTGCGATCGAGATCAGAACGAGAGCGGCATCGTCCTTTCCCCCAAGAGCGAACGTTCTGATGGCGAGGCTGTATGCGCCAGCGAGCAAGTCCGACGGAGGATCCATGCCCTTCTTCGAGTCGTAATTTGAATCCCGGAATGCGTCTTCCACTTGTCGCAAATACCTTTCCACGACAGACGGACGAGCATGGTGTGCGAGGGTTGAGACGACTTGCAAAGCTGCGTCTCCAGAATGATACCCCTTGGAGGCAAGCACGAAACCGAAGCTATACACGAGAGTGAGGTTGAGATAATCCATCGACCGAAACGGTTTGTGCCTGATGTCAGAAAACGATAGCCATTCTTGGTGCCGGTCGAGCGCGGGAAATGGCCAGGCCAAGAAGGCGTCGATGCGCTCCTGTGCTTGTGCGGAGTTCTTTTGGCGGTGCGGTGCGATGGCGTGCAGGGCTGCGTGGAGGTAGCGGGCGTCGTGAGGGATGGGTATGTCGTTTGCTTCCTTGCGGAGGGACTCTGCGGTGCGGAAGTCGCGCTTTAGGACGACGGACGTGAGACGGGAATGGAATCGTCTCTATCTCGAAGGAGATGTTGAGGTGGGTGTGAGCTTGCCAATGCTAGAGCCATAGCTCGTCGTGACTGGTTCCTTACTAGGAGTTCTCCGTCACTTCGGGATGTTCCGATCATCAAAACAAGCTCATTTTACCGGCGACGGGGAATTCATATCATGTACCGTTCACAAGTGCATCCTCGTGCACTTTGCTCTAACAATCTCCATCGTGGCGCTGGCTGTCTTGGCCGCAGAAGCCCCACAACCTGTGAAGAAGGCCCCGGGGAACCATCACCAAACGATCAACATTGGTAAATCCCAACAAGACTATCGAAGCGCTCAACAGAACGTGTACGTCGTCATCTTCCATTCCTTACATCCGCTCACTGGCAAGCACGCATCTCTTAGTAAGATCCTTCGTGATCTCGAAAATTTCGAGAGGAACACGGGAGCTCCACATCCTGCAGATTTGAGAGGAAATGAGAGGCTGGCACTATTCCTCTGACTAACCACGAAGATGATATGTGGTATGGAGGCATTTCTGTCGGTTCTCCGCAAACTACTTTCATTGGCGAGTTTTCTTGTACTGTCACTGAACACTATCCAATAATTTCTTGCAGTGATCTCCGATACGGGCTCAAGGGATACGGGCTCAAGGGTACTTCACCCTCGAGTATGGCCATGAGAGTGAGTTCAACGTTTTGGTAGAGGCGTACATAGATCACATTAGTGTTGGTGGGCTTACGGTATGTGCTCCTCTTGTTCTTCTCATAATAAGTAACCTCTCACAGCCGAGCAACTTGAAGGCGTCAGATCAAACACTGGGGGTTTCCACCCAATATTCTCCTACCCTTGCACTAGACAAGTTCCCCGCAGATGGTTTAATGGCCTTTGATTCGATCTCCAAATACAAGGTGTCACCCGTATTTCAGACTCTCGTTTCTCAGGGTATGACCACCAAGCCTGCCTTCTCCTTCAAACTCGCCAGTCCTGGGCCGGAATTGTTCCTAGGCGGTGTGAGCCCAATTTATACACGGGCGACTTCACGTACACCCTGTGACAAAAAAGGTAAGCAAACGGAGGGGTTCCCTTTGTCCACCAGCCCTGACATGGTCGGGCAGGGTTACTGGGAGGTCAACATGGATAGCGTTGAGGGTAACGGACAAACTCGCCTAACCAATATCAAGTCCGTCATCGACACCGGCTGTACCCTAATTGTTGGGGACCCTCATCGAATTTCCCTGTCGCACATTCTCCTTGGTGGTACTGATGTATCTGAGACTGCCGGCCCAGGAATTTACACCTGTATGTATGCGATTTCTTCGTCTCCCTTCCTTCACTACCGTCTTGCAGACCCGTGCAATGGATTCCCGTCAATGAGCCTCACCTTTGGGGGCAGATTGTTCCCTCTCTCTCCAACCTTGCTCAACCGCGGGCGGGTATCTCCCGGTTCCAATCAATGTGTGTGCGGCATTATAGGCATCGGCGTTCATACTTGTGAGAAATTACTTCAATTCACCTCACGCTGTCGCGGGTGCTCACTGTTCTCCAAAATAGCATTTTGGATCATTGGGGACGTATTTCTCCTAAATGTCTACACGACGTTCGACGTTGAAAATATGAACATGCGGGTCGGATTTGCCCAGCTAATTTACATAAGTGGACTATGTCAATTCGAGATTCGTCCAGAAACTGCTTGGCCAGTCGGATTCATGAGCGATTGATCGTAACTTATAATGTGATGGCAGCGTGCATTACGCACACATACATCATTCGTGGAGAGGAGATCGCCAAGCACCGAGAAAAAATCTCGATTCCGAGGAACTTGAAGACCTGGCTGTTGTCACTCCATACTCGGAAACTTCAAGGCAAAGACGAAACTAGGAAGGTCGCATTGCATACCTATAGTATTATTCAATTCTGTCCCTGATCAGTGAGGACGAATTCCTCTGCAAGGGGGACGATCGAGCAACACGGTAAATACTTGCTTCGCTGGGACCCACCTAGCGTAGTCCAGCGTTCCTCTATGTGTGCAAAATACATACGTCGCACGTCTACAGATCCAGCGCAGGATCCATCCATAAAATCGCAGCTGTTGATCGCACGCGAGAAGTCAGACCACGACCAGCGGCGCATAAAGAAGACGTTACTCGTTCAAACACACCGCCCCCGGCTGCAACCCATCGACTATGATGCGCAAGAATGCTCGCTCGGAATCAGGGCGTTCGTACACGAGGAATCGTTCATGAGACGAATGGCCTCGTCGTCCGAAGAAACCCAACAATCCCCCAAGTTCATCGCCGTGCGCGGAATCATGGAACGGCCGCCTCGACTGACCTTTGCGAATCATCGAGCAGGCTGATACATAGATTCATGAGTATTCGTCACTATTATAACACGATTGACTATATTGCAACTTGGCAACATGTCCCTCGCCTCTCGCAACGCCGAAAGCTCCACCTGTACCATCTTTCGCTACGCACCAAAAAAAAAACAGCTTCAAAACCGTTGAACTTCAAGTTGTTCGGCACTTTGTGAATCTCACCTCCTCCTCGTTCCCGAACTGAACGGCTTCAAGCACCGTCGTCTGATGATCCAGCTGCGACATCATCTTGTACAGCATCTCAGAGGTTCACTTGGCCACCTCGACGGCTAGGTCTACCGGACCCTGAAACATTCAGTTGGGTAGCGGCCCTCGGCGAGCAAAATAACATACGTACCTGGAGATACGCCGCCTTCCGCATCCTCACTGGACGCCATCCAAATCTGATTGTCGCCCGTTCAGCTTTCTCATTGCTCTTTTCTGCGCATTCGGAGAAGATGGAGTAGGAAAGGAAGAGAGCAGGAGGAAGAGCAGGAGGCCGAGACGAAGCCGGAGGCGGGCGCAGGCGCTTTCGATGGGGATATGACGGAGGATCGTGGAGCGGAAGCGGAGATGGTGACGGGCGAGATGCCAGTGCGGATACCGGTCAAACGGCCGGGCTCGCCGGGCTCAATGTCGATAATCGGTGTTTCGGCATTTCTTTCCTATTTTGAGCTTTGCGGTGCCTTGAAGATAGTAACCGGCTGCGTATACTAGCAGTCTGAGACATTTAGCCGAGTGCGAAATGCTCGCACTCGGCTAATTTCTGACATACCGTGTACAAACCCCGCAGGTGTGGCTGAGTGGACCGCACGTGATTGATCTGAGTTTGAAATAGTCATCCAGTTTATATACCCGCCGCCTGTATTATAACGTTTTCCTTTCTACCGCCACCATGCTTCATCGAATATCTTCCCTTCCCTTCCCTGGCGGCAGCCAAGGTCCCGTTGACGGATGAGTTCGCAAGATGCCGAGGAGGAGACTGAAGTCCTGCTGTGGACAGGCTCGAGCGTGACAATATCTTTTCCACATATTTTGTTCTTCAACTTCATCTGGTGCGTCTTTCACTCTGATACTTGGTGTAGCAACCGTTTACATAAATGATAATTTCCAGGTCTTATTTCGTCAGTTGATAAGTGAAATCTCTCGGCTCTGCGGCTCTGCGGCTCATAAGGCAGGTGCAGATTGACATTCTTCTGACGTTTTGTTAGATCACGAACAAACTGCCAGCGCAATCATACTACTCTTTTTCTCCTTAGTTAGAGTACATACATTGCCATCTCGCATAATTTTTTCAGAACCGTTGAAAGACCCCTGAGGAGGTGTTTGAGTTGCGTTTGAAATTTTTGCGATACGCATTTAGTTTGCCTTGTTGCCGTAACTGTACATAGCAGTAATTCCTGTCTTCGATGACAAATTATTCTCAGGCGAACACGATGCGTAGCTGTTGCCATGCGGCACAAATATTATAATGGGTAAACTCTTGGCCCGATTTAGTACTATACTCTCTCACTCAGTACTCATCTGCCATGCCAAACCTCGCATTCCCAGTTCTACCGCGCATGGTCCCCGGTCTCTCTATACTACAGAAAAGTGTATTCGAAAGCTGGTCAGATCTGAAACGCTGGACGGCCCTCGAGGGTCTATTGGACTACTGTGAAGACGACTGGTTCGACGTTGTGGACTGCCTCTACAACGAGAACTACGGTCTCTCTTTCGTAGAGCAGAGATGGGCACAAGCTGGTAAGTCGTATCCTAAGTTATGTTAATCTGAATCTCTCTCAGACCCATGATCAGGGTTAGGCGCTTCTGCGCCTTTGCCATCTCAGCCGGATCACGCTACCCTTCTATCGCTTTTGGACATGCTCCCAGATCTCTCCAGCGGGCCCCTCCCCCCAGATTTACCTGCTTTCGCTGATCAAGCGGACGAGTTTCCTCAGCACCCCTTCGATACGGAGGAATTGCCGGGATCCAACAGTCGCGCACCCTCCCCACCGACTACTCTTCGGTTCTCACCGCTTCGTCGCCCAGGCAAACGTCCAGCAAATGCATCTCACCAACAGCGCCGTCAAAGAATCTCGCGGTTCTTTGATTTAGAGGTTGAAGAAGGCGACGATCCGTCCGAGGAAAGTGAGGGCTCGGAGGAGCCAGGTATTCGACTACCGGAAGCGGTCCTTCCAGCGGGAAAGCACCACTTCAACGCGGAAATAGATCGAATCGCAAAGAGGTTTCAACGCCCCTCTCTGTCTCCTTCACGTGCTTCATCACTATCGCCTGATGATGTTCCGTCAAGTCCTGAGGACCAAGGTCAATCAGTATACATGCTTGATTGTTTCTGTAGTAAGTCTTCCTTCTCCTCAGTTGGAGGAGTGGAGCAGCGGTACTGATCCATTTCGATAGCTACCGCCCGGAAATATCTCGAGTCTGCCTTCCTCCAGCAAGGCTTTGCAGTGCACTGTCTGCGTGCCAAGCCTCAGAGGTTATATGTCAAGTCCAGCTCTCCTGCCACAATCCGGTCTGCAATCCCTCCTTCCCACACCTCCATTCCATTTCCGATTCAGCTCGTCCCCCCGCTGGATGCTGCACTTGTATTTGAAACAAAAATCGAGCCAGCTGTCTCTCGATGGGTTCGGATTCAACGTGGCAAGTATCGTCACAAGTTGGCCTTTGTGTATAGACAAGAGAACTCTGACTCAATCAGTGCCCTCATCATCCCCCTTCATCGTCCCTATGACGCTGATCAGACTCCGCATCCCGGACTATTTGACCCTGTGGAGGCCGAGCTTCGTGGCAAACGGGTCACAATTATTGGTCCCCCTGAGACTAATCACGTTCGCTGTGGAAAGAAGGAATATCAGTGCGGACTACTGATTATCCAGCTCCATCCCGACTCTATTACGACAGACCAAAGTCCCCATCTGGACGATCTGGATCCTTTTATTCTGGCAGGGATCTCAACGCGCCACCTTTATCGACCCATGTTTTTCTTCTCTACTCGGTTTTGGCATGAAGGTGACCCAGTCAGGATCGCCGGTGGCGAAATGCATGGTCAGAGGGGAACGATCCTCACCTTACAGCATGAAGACTTGTCTGCTAATATTTTACTCACAAGAGGAGAAGAATGGGCGACGATGTTCAGGAATATCTACCGTCTTTTTTCGCCCGGTGATTTCGTTCGAGTGGTAGCAGGGAAATGGAAGGGAGTACACGGCGCAGTGGTCGAAGTAGAAGGAGACTCTGTCTACATCCATATTCGTCCAGATTCCGACTCACAAGTTGATGAAGTGAGTTCTTTGTCCATGTTTCAACATCTAGCATTAATGCAATGGGTTCAGATAACTGTCTTATTTGCATACGTTGAAAGTTATATTCCAGATCATCAACGACATCATGTTCTCCCCTCATCGATTTCAGACACCTTTCGACCTTCGACACCTCCTCAAGTCCAAGAACCCCAAATGGGCGACATGGCAACAGTTCGTTTTGGACCCTCAGAGGGTTTCCAGGGTGTCATCCAATCTGTATCGGAAGCGAGCTTGTGGATTTCCTCGCAAGTACAATATCGTGACGAAGCTGTTCCCATCCTCAAATTCTCCCGCGACCTGGTAACCACGACCCCCCCTTCTAACCACATTACTTGGCGATCGTCAACAGGCTTTGATGTTGCTGTTGGAGACATACTTCGAGTAGTGCGTGGACCGATGCGTGGAGAGGTGGGATTGGTGGAATCTGTCTCACCGTACGAAAATCTTGTTACTCTCAAGATTGAGGAATGTGGAACGGTGCGCGTTTTCTTGTGGCTCATCCTATTTATCGAATTTATTGATGAGATGACGTTATAGCATCAAACATTCATTCCATTCTGTGTCCATGTATCACGCCGCTCGATGAACGACAGTCTTCACTTGATGGTTGGCAAGACAGTATGGGCAATTAGAGGTCAGAAAAAAGGACAATGGGGTACGTTGCGGTCCTTCGGGCCTATGAAATCTACAGTTGCGTTCCCTGAGCGCGAGCTTGAGATTGAAAACCAATACATCGCAACTGAGTAAGTGTTTCGAAATTTCGTGCGCATTATGCTTTCTCATTCTTTGGTAGGGATGGTCGGCTGTTATCTGGACGCGAAATACCTGCATATCTACACGACCCTATCAATAGTCTAATTCGGAGATCATTCATTCCAGCACTTCGCACG
>JBBPPD010000143.1:0-17297 GCA_038091795.1 Leccinum olivaceoglutinosum | reverse complement strand
CTCCACGTCTACCGCGTGTGGAGCCCTGCCGGCGCACGCAGTGCGCTCGAAAACGAAAATGCAAAGGTCTCTACGCTCGGGGTAATGCTTACGTAATTAATCTACTTAAATTTCTCGAACTAAGTAATATATTGTGCCCGCAAGTTTTTCTCGCCAGCCAAAAGGAGACGAAATTTGATCTATCTATTTGTAATATTCGTGCCTGTGCCTGCAATCCCTTTGGTGTGAGCCTTTGCACGTTTGCGTTCGACAGAACCCTTCTCCCACGAAGTGGGAGTCGGGGAACGGAATAACCAGCTTTCGTAAGCATGTTTACGGGTGGTTGGTGGGTCACCGTCAACGGGTCTCTTGATTACCATCCATTCACGATCGCGAGTGGTGGACGAACTATTCGAGTGCCATGTTCGTCGTTGACGGGAACGGTGTGACGTTCAAGTTCATGTCGTCTGCGGTGCAGGATTTGGTGAAACGCGGGAACGTGAACAACGTGAGGTCGTTTGGTGTTCTCTCAGCCCGGTGTGTCCCTTGCTTTCGTGGCTGCACGACGAACTACATTCATCTCCCCTAGCCTCGTTGACGCCGATGATTCCGCTCTTCGTGGCATTTATATCAGTGTGCCGCTGCACGATTGCGCGTATCGGTCTATTACCCCCGTGCGCCTTCCAGTCTGGGCAAGTTACTCGAGGCGGCCGGCGTGGTATGTTCGTGGGCGTGCGTGAACCGTTGGCGCGTAGGAGGAGTATGACGGAGGCAATGAGCTGTGTTTTTACGAAAAAAAAAACCCCCCCAAGAGGGGTATTGAAATGCATGAGGACTCGGAGTAGCTCTTTTATGTTCTGGCCCGAAGGTGTACATTGTGCAGGGTGTTAGGCTTGAGAGGGGAAGAAGATGGATTTGAAGACAGGACACGATGGCTTAGATTAGATCTCAGAAGTAAATGAGCGCGTGTAACTCATACCAAGACGTCTCATGTTCCGTGGTGTCGGACCACTACTAGGAGCTCATCAATCAGACTGAGCAAAAGCTCCCTCGAGATCCCTCGCCGATGTGGTGAAGGGGGCTAATGACCAAAGCTGCAGGAATGAAAGGAAGATCACCGACTATACGCCAGACCATAGACAATAATGCGCACAAAGTTATCGGACATGGAACTGTGGATTCCTAGTTGCAGATAGAGAGGATGAGAAAAGTGTTCCAAAACTTGGAAAGTAGTTAGGTCCTCGACAACATTTTGAAGAAAATGTTAGCGAATACCTTGTGTCACGCGTGTGGACGGTGGTTGGTGACGTTGGTGGGCCTGTTGCTGTGCCTGTTGTGCGAGCGAGTGAGAAGGTGAGAAGTGAGGACGAGGACAGGGTGTGCTCACTATCTTGTCGTCGGCCTCGTTTTTGGCCTCGTCACATCGAAGGGTTGTCATCTTCGTCAAGCCTGTGGTATTACGGGTGTGGACGGTGGTTGGTGACGTTTCTGGACCTGTTGCGCAAGCGAGCGAGGAAAGTGAAAATGTGAAGATGACGACGAGCGGTGGTCTCCACGCTCTCATGGACGTTCAAGAAACGGTACGCACAGACGGAGTTGCTCCTACTCGCTGTTCTCTTGCAAAGAGTAAGTGCTTTGTCCCGCAGTTGAATTTATCTGAATACTAATGCCAACAGGCAGTCGAACACATCAAGCGCACAATCGTGCATATTGGTAGCCTTCAGCCCGAACGGCTAGTCAACGATTTCAATCGTCTCACCACTGAACATGCATGCAGGAGATGCCCAGGGCAGGCATTTGTCAGAATCTCTAGGCCATCGTCCAGATTGCTACGAAGTACTTTGATATCGATATCCTGGGACCTGCAAAGTTGATTGAGATGTCTGAGTCTTTCAGAACATCTGAAGGTGACTACCGTGACTTATCTTCTGTTGACCTTTGTACATTACATAATTTGCGAAGCTTTGGCTTGTCTGTGTCGCTCAGCCGAATCCTCGTGATGGCGAGAGAGGAGCCCACGTTTGGTATGGACCAACGTGGGCACCGCATGGCAGCGAATAAGTGCCGGCGGGATACCCTGAAAGGGTCCTTCCTGCCCGAGTAACCTGTGGGAATCGCCCCCACCTTCCTTTCCCCTCCACCACCATCTACGAGCAGGAATCTCCCTCCTCCCCACTCGTTATTACCCCAACTGCAACCAATCTATCCGGGGTCGTGCCCTCACATGTCACTAGCACCTCTGTGATCCGGCCAACTCCCTCGATAGGGCTTAAGATTGGTAGCTGGTACCCTAAACGGTCTCGGATGGGCAGCGGTAGGGGTAGCGGAGCCCCCTGACGAGAGCTTTCGCAGGCTCGAAACCGCTACTATCCCGCTCCCTTATCTGTCCCTACTCGTACTGCAGATCGTACCCTCTAACGGCCGATCGCCCGATCCCAATCCTCGGAGAGGGATGTCAGACGGACGAGCAAACATACTGACCGCCCGAGTATCCTCTCCTCGCACACAGACCTTCATCTACGGTCGCGCTTCGCGCTCCCGTAGATCCCCCAGCTTTGGCCGTTGATTGGTCCAGTACGCGTACGGCATTATGCATCTTCGAGTGTTCCTTTTCGCCTTGCTCGGTAGCCTGTGCGGGCAGGCATGTTGTCGCGCATATTTCATTCATTTGAATCAGCTCGTCAATGGCGAACATGACCAACCTCACAGGCCTTGGCAGGTGTGGATCATGGATAACGACGTCGAGTCCCCAGTCGCTGTCGGACGACACGCATACCATAGATCACGTAAATGCAATTCATCAGTGACAAGCCATTGAATTGCAAGCCAAATACAGGTCAGTTTCAAGTTCGATTTCTTTTTTCTTCTTCGCTCACGGTAAGAAAACCTTGGTTCCGAACTCGCTGGTCAACAGTCTCGTCCTCCTTGCAGTAGCGCATTGTGTATCATCGGCAACCTACTGGCAGTCGAACAGCTTGACAGGCGACGATTTCGTCAACGCGTTCGACTGGCGAACGGACAGTGATCCCAACAATGGACGGGTGTGTACGCGTCCTCATCTTTGGTTTCTCTCTCCCCCTCGATGACATTCGACACCCCAGGAATTACGTCGATCTCGAGGCAGCACAGTCTAAAGGTCTTGTGTCCGTCGATGGAAACAAAGTCACCCTGCGTGCAGACAGCACCACCGTGCTCGATCCGACAGGACCGGGGCGTGACTCGTTCGATCTCGTGTCCTTCGATCAGTATACCACCCATGTCGCCATGCAAGTGTACTCTTGTACTCCATCTCCCCGTCAATCTCACTTTGCGCAGTTTTGACATCGGACATATGCCCGAGGGTTGTGGCACCTGGCCAGCTGTTTGTATGTTTCCTCCCGCCTTCTGTCCTTTTCTTCTTGAATCTGTTACCGAGCTCACGCAATCGACTTAGGGTCAGTTGAATCACATCTTGTATTTGTGCTTCCCTTCTCACCTCGCGTGACGAACGAATTTCTAGGGTGCGTTCAGTCCCGAAAAGGTGTTTTCTAAATCTGGCTGAGCTGATTGATCTCTCGTAGGAACTTGGCCCGAACTGGCCGAACGGGGTAAGGGCTTCCCTTGATGTATCATGAACCAATGATTCGACAAAACGCGTTAGGGAGAAATCGATATTGTCGAAGGCGTCAATATCAATATCCAGACGAAGGACCTCGTTACTCTGCACACGGGCGCCGGTTTGTTTCTACCCGTACACGGCGTATTTAGTGCGTTCGCATCGGAGTTTGGCTCTTCGCGAACACCTTCAATATGCACCAGCATCCGAAGAAACTTGAGCAACAGTAGCCAATGGTATACACAAAACGTGACCGCCCAAGCCCCGAGGCCCTGACTCTTCTCCTACGGGTCCATCCCTGCGACTTACCATCGACTGGAAGACTAGTGGCCAAAAGAAGAGATCGCGAGTGGTGCTAACATTCCTAATATTGCCCGCCACAAAGTGGTTGGCTCATATCTCCTTCGGGTTTTCTACGTTGGCTGCCTCAAAGGCTCCACCATGTGAACCTGCTTGCGGAGGACAAAACAACAAGGTAATTATAATGGGAGCGATATGACGATAACGAAGCTGACCCTGCACTTCGTTGCGACTCCAGGGACAGCATGGGTGCACTTCGCGATTCGCCATGATCGAGATATCGGGGACATCCTTCACATTCTGATCCGAAATGGGTATGGTAAGGTCTCTGAATTCTGAGGTGCGTTCCAGAGATCGATCTACGTTGATTCATCCTGTCAGAAGAGGCGTACTTTTCTGTTTCCTGCCTTGCCCTTGCCCGTTGTCATCCTCACAGGCAAGTTTCAGGCAGAGTTAGATGTCATATGTACGTATCGAATGTCTGTATGCGTGTATAGGTGCGCCTGACCACTGTTTGTGACAGTATACTTGCATATTTACATTATCGTACATATCTCCACCGAGGGGGTTCTTCCTGCCAGTTCCATCGATGAAAATGAACGAAAGCATGTTTGGATCAATGACAACATCAAATTCCCGGTTGCAACGTATATGTGGTGTCGGTACAGTATAAATGCACCACCGTATGTACCACCATACATCCCAATTTTTTTTCCCTTCCTCACTTACGGAACACGGCCCATGATGAATTGGAAGTTGTTGGTCAACGGTCTCGCCCTCCTCTCAGCAGTACGATTGGCGGCGACCTACTCTCTGTCAAATAGCCTAACAGGCGAAGCTTTCGTCAATGCGTTCAGCTGGGCGATGAATGGAGATCCTAATGGGGGACGAGTGTATGCACACTTATTCTTCCCCCTCTCACTCTTTCTCTCTCTCGTTTGGAATTATAGGTCGCTGACGTTCGACACCCTAGGAACTACATCGATCTCAAAACAGCACGCTCCAAAGGTCTCGTGAGCGTGTCTGGACATAAGGTTACACTCAGCGCGGACAGTACTACCGTGCTCAACGCGACGGGACCGGGGCGCGACTCGTTCGACCTGGTCTCCTTCAAACAGTTACACCAACCACGTCGCTATGCAGGTGTTTTTTTGGAGCACAATCATCCGTCAACCTCACTCTCTTTGCACAGCTTCGACATTGAACATATGCCCGAGGGTTGTGGCACGTGGCCAGCTGTTTGTATGTTTCTTCCCTTCCCGCCTTTTTCTTCTTCTTCTTAATATTTGTTACCATACTCACGCGATCGATTACGCAGGGTCAGTCGAATCACGTCTTTTTGCTTGTGCTTCGCTTCTCACTTCTCGCGACGAACAAATATTTAGGGTACGTTCGGTCCCGAAGGAACGTGTCTTTTAATTTCGGCTGAACAATTCGACTCGGGAAATGCCGACGGTGTCGGCTTAAACCTTGCTTGTGGAAGGAGCAAATTGTGACTTGAATGAGAAGTAATCGCCACGGTCCCTGTCGACACACGGTCTGAAAATGGTGAGATGCTTCGCAATCTAATCATAGGAGAAGAAAAATGGAAAAAAAAAGGACTTCAACTCACGAGCCATGAGGATATGGTTCTTGTTACCTACAGGTAACAGCATGGAATGAAAGCACAGTTAGAAAACATTGTCGAGAGAGGGTAGATTCTAGTACTGTACAAGTTAATATTTACGCCACATACCGAGCGCATAACATTGAAAACCCAATGCCGAGGAAGAACCCGCAGTCCGAACCATTGCTCCCGGGCCAAAGCCTCCGCGTCGAAACAACTTAATGCCCGAAGAAGTATACGTCGCTATTTTCTTGGGACTAGTAACGTAGACAACGATATCGCCAATAGAACCAAAGCTACTGTGGTGGACCGCAGACATGGTTACCATTCTTCAACCTGACACAGGTGTAACGAAGGATGAAACTACTGAATTTTATCACATTCCCCACTGCTCACAAATATATTCATGAATAATGCATCAACACGCTCCTAGTAGTAACTGCAATCACTGCAAGTTGCAGACGGTCACACAAGATTTGCACGAGATTATCAAATATATCGACACGCGTCATTCACGTGAACAGTCACGTGTTGACAATTCGTGGGTACGAATTTAGGACAAGGTGATTGCTTGTAGGAACTTGGCCCGAACTGGCCGAACGGGGTAAGTCGAGCCATCTATTTGGAGTCACTTCCATGACGTGCCATGTATCGATGTTAATGATCTCGTTGAAATGCGACAGGGAGAGATCGACATCGTCGAGGGCGTCAACAACCACCTTGGGGTCGACGGTGAACCTCAGCGAAGATTCCGAGATCTACTTCAAGACCACCACCCGCACTGGCCAGATTCGTGAGGTCAAGCGCATCCGCCGAGAGAGTAACCACTACAATCCAGAGAAGGTCAAGAATTTCCTGAAGGAGGCGAAATTGTAAGGTCAGCTTCCCTTGATCATTGTTTGCGACCACTTCGTCTTTGTCCTCGAACTCGTTCTTTACCTTCACCAGGACGGTGTCACGAAGTCCATCGAAGTCTACGTGTAACGTGTAAATTCTTGTCAAGACTGCTCGATGCAGACGACCATCCAGGGATTCTTGGTTTCCGTGACAGGCACTCGCTTACGAGGCACGACGAACACTTGCCACCGTCCACACGTGCGATGACAACAACGGAGCCAACCGTCCACACGTGCGACAACAGAAACACTCCGACCGTCTAAACGGTGAGCGCACGCCGCCCTCGTCTTCACTTCTCACCTTCTCACTCGCTCGCGCAACAGGCACAGCAATGACATGCCGATACGCGCGCGTCGACACGATGACAAGGACGGATGACGATGACGGTGAGCGAGCACCTATCATCAACGTCTTCACCTTTTCACTTTCCTCGCTCGCTTGCGCAACAGGCCCAGAAACGTCACCAACCACCGTCCACACCCGTGACAAGACGACGATGACAACACCTCGACGTGACGAGGACCACAGACGAGGCCGACGGACAAGACGGTGAGTACACCCCGACCCAGACCTCGTCTTCACATATCACCTTCTTACTCGCTCGCACACCAGGCACAGCAACAACTTATCGATACGCGCGCGTCGACACGACGACAACGACGGATGACAATGACGGTGAGTGAGCACCCATCGTCATCGTCATCTTCACCTTCCCACTCTCCTCACTCACTCGCGCAAGAGGCCCACCAACCTCACCAACCACCGTCCACACGCGTGACACAACATGCTTGATGACGATGGCAACACCTCGGCGTCACGAGAATCACAGACGAGGCCGACAACACGTCCAACGACAACACGGCGAGCACGTCTGTGCAACGACAATAACAACGCTCTGACGCAACGGAGCGTCCACACTCGCGACAAACAGAGACACTCCGACTAAATGGCGAGCACGCCCCGACCTCATCTTCACTTCTTACCTTCTCAGTCGCTCGCGCAACAGGTACAGCAACAACATATCGATGCGCGCGTTGACGCGACGAGAACCACGGATGGCGATGACGGTGAGTGAGTACCCATCGTCGTCGTCTTCTTCGCCTTCTCACACTCCTCCCTCGCTCGCGCAACAGGCCCAGCAACGTCCGTCCACACCCGTGATACAACAAGCTTGACGACGAGGACCACAGACGAAGCCGACGATACGTCCAACGACAACGACAACGCCCCGACGCAACAGAGCCACCGTCCACACGCGCGAGAACAGAAGAACTCCGACTAAACGGTCAGCACAACCCGCCCTCAGTTCCCACCCTCCTCGCTCACTCGCAACAGACCCAGCACGGTCACCATCCATCATCCACCGTGACAACGACGATGACTACCCCTTGACCTGACGAGGACCACAGACGAAGCCGACAACACGTCCAAGGACAACACGCCGAGCACGTGTGTGCTACGACAACGACAACGACAATGCCCCGACGCAACAGAACCACTGTCCGCAGATAAATTCCGATCAAATGGTAGACTACTACGATGAGAGCAGTGATGACAGCTCGAGCAACTTGGATTCAGAGTCGGAGTCAGTCCTGGAGGATCATCTTGATATGTACGGATGGGAGGATCACGCTACGAATGATGATGATTATGGATACGAGTTTTGATTTTAGCACAATCAACGCTGCCAGTTACTTATTACTATGAATTGCTACGGATAGACCACTTGATTGGTAATGATTTAGTAGCCTGCATCTCACTCCCCGTTACGTTGCGTGTGTTGTACTTTCCGAATCATGACTCGGACGACACGGTGAGCACGTCTGTACACACCCCGACCAACCACCGTCCACACGCGGTGAGCACGCCCCGACCACGTCTTCACTTCCCTTATCGCACGCTCAAGCAACGTGAACAACAACAAGATCTCGATACGCGTGCGTAGACGGGACGAGAAGGACAGGTGGCTATGACGGTGAGTAAGAAGCCATCATTGTCGTCGTCTTCACCTTCTCACTCACCTTCGCTGGCTCGCGCAACAGGCCCAGAAACGTCACGTAACACAACAGGCTTGACGACGATAACAACTCCGACCGCAGACGAGGCCGACGACACGGTAAACACGTCTGTACGACGCCGTCCACACGCGCGACAACAGAAACACTCCCACTCAACGGTGAGCACACCCTGTCCTCGTCTTCACTTCTCACCTTCTCACTCGCTCGCGCAATAGGAACAGCGACATCATCTCGATACGCGCGCGTCGACACGACGACAACGACGGATGGTGGTGACGGTGAGTGAGCACCCATCATCGTCTCGTCATCTTCATCTTCTCACTCACCTTACTCGCTCGCGCAACAGGACCAACTACCGTCCACACGCGTAACACAAGATGCTTGACGACGATGACAACCTCGACCACAGAGGAGGCCGACGATAGGTCCAACGACGACACGGTGAACACGTCTGTACGGCGACAACGACAACGCCCCGACTCAACGGAGCCACCGTCCACACGCGTGACAACAAAAATACTCCAACTGGACGGTGAGCACTGAGCACGCCCCGACCGAGGATGAACTCTACCAGTCCGCCAAGCTGCTCATTTCTAACTGGGCTCGTTTGGTTACCACCATTCATCTCAGCGGGGATTAGTCTGCCGTCGAAATTGCTTGCAAGGCCGGCGACACCCAAGTCTGGAAACGTCTATTGCTGTAGCGTAGGGAAGGTGTTATTATTGACCCACATCCAGCCTCAAATTCGTGGTTTGAACACTGTCGTGCATGCGGTTTGTATATTCCTAAGAGATGCGCTTCCGGTCGTCATTGATCTGGTTGTATAGGAAAAGTTGCCTGCTCTCATTCAATCTTACGAACGTCGTGACCACATTGATGAAGTGCTTGCTCTGTTAGAGGCAGCACTGAGCCTAGAGCGTGGTCACGTATGTCTTGTTGTCGCCTTCGATGACATCATATTGATGATTTTCTCTTTACAGAGCTCTCCATTTTGTGCAGCAAACGTAGGCCTGGGAAACGTATATGGTTGATATATTTCTTTTCATTGCCTTGCCTAGTCATGAAGCACCTTAAGCTCTCCATTTCACGGATCAATATTCCAAAGGTGTGTCATTTCTCTTTTAAAACAGGGACGCATATTAACTGTCGATCAAGTTCATCAGAACTACGGAGGAAGCTCATCTTTGGCCCGAGCTCGTTTTGCTTAACATAAAATATAACGAATTTGTGGGAGACAACATCATTTTCCTCGTGGTCTCATAATGATTGCTCGCCTAGGACTGCTCTTGCCATGATCGAACGGTCGCCGGACGCTCGGGAGTACAATCAATCCAAGGATGTCATTGTTCGCGTCGCCAACATGGGGATTACTAGTACGAGCCAATTTAGTTTCCTTTCATATAGCGCTGACATTTGCATCTCGAGTGCGTGCAATCTTTCGATGTACCGTTTGCAAAGACTGATCTGTTATACAGCAGCCTCATTACTTAGACGTCATCGATGATTACCTATCAGAGGAGATTCGTGCTGTGAACTATGGGTACCACACTATTGATTGATTGTTTGCATCAGAACCCCGACGCTGATGTAGTCATTACTCATGATGATGTTTGGATAAAGATGTTGGAACAGGCATGTGGAATATCTCTGTTTCCTTAGCATTCAGATACGGATACGAACCATTCTTCTAGTCGGATTCGGTGGTGATACAGGAAAGTGAACTCCTGGAACACGTAAAAGGATAGTATATTCACTGCTCTCGCAGTAGTAGGTTTTCCGTTACCAAATCAATGCCTATTGCTAAGTTCCATCCTGCCAGATGTGATGTGGCTACAGCGCCCAATGTGAGTTTACATTTACTGGCGTTTGACTCTTCAACTAAGCCACATTACTAGTGAAGATCCCGACGGTGCACAGGAGACCGTAAGCTCTGAGTCGCGAATTGTCATCACACGTATGCGGCTTTCTTGTAGTCGTTTCGGAGAGGTAACAACTATCCCACAGATATATGTGCTGAGAATGTTCCTGTCGGCCTTGGACATGTTCCTGTTGGATGCTTTGTTCGCGTTGAGATCGATGATGGCATATTCAGGTGGACTGAAAACAAGCCTGCGCCGATAGATGATCACACTATCCAATGGAATGACCGGATCTACTTGTGCGCACCATTGAGATTTGTCTTCCGATTATCCGTGTTAATGACTTCTCAGGCCGTCTGCTTCATCCACCAAAGTCCGGCTGGTTCTTTGTGCATCTTTCGAGTTTTCCCCTGTGTTAGGACACGGAGAGCCTCTTGGTACACTGGAGACATGTGTGTCCGATTTGCTCAAGCAGACTGGACGTAAGGATGATATTTCTGTACATCTGCTGCATCTTGGAGTATTCAACTGTTCACAGCATTCACGATCAAGGGATCCATGCCACGCTCCTTATCGCTCCTCGTCTCTGTGCAAAAATGGTATGGTAACTGCCGTATGCCTAGTTGCATCGGCGATAGTGTAGGTGAAATGTTACATTCACCATGTTCTTTCTGAAAAAAAAGAAAAATTGTTGTAGGTCTGGAAGGAGTGTTCAGCGTTCCCAAACGTCGCAAATCTGACAGATGAGGGGCACCGTGCTCTTCTTGGCTACTACAGAAACCATAACGAAAATGATCTTGTTTCCTCCGTTGCACTTTTCACCCAAACCTTTGAAAAATGCCCTAAGGATGACCCGCGTCATGTTGCTGCCATGTTCAATCTCGCTAAAGCAAAATTTCTCTCTGATCAGTTTCATCACACACACCATAATTTTCATGACTCTACCTCGCTGTTCAAGGAAGCATTGAGGTTACGCGCTGGTGACCACCGGGATCGGCCTATGACGTTGTTATATCTATCTCAAGCTCTTTTGTATTATCGCGCAGAGCCCCAAAGCACGCTACACGAATACATCAAAGAGCTCGAGACAATCTGCCCTCGGGATACCCGTGCACACCGTGCTGCAGACCTCGTGCTGCAGGCATATGAACTCATTCGACGCCAGACCTCTGACGACCTTGGGAAACTTAACGAGTTGATCTCAAAATGGGGTAGAGCCGTAGACGAGGTTCCCGAGGGTTATTTCGACAAACCTGTTAGATTCGACAACATCAGCCTTGCGTTCCAGAGACGCTTTCAGCTGTGCCACGACACCGCTGATCTCAAGAGGGCCCTCGAGTGGTTCACAAAGGCTGTACAGATTATCCCTGATGGCCATGCACAAATATCCACCTACACGGACCACCTCAGCGATGTTCTGTATCAATGGACAACAATGGTACTAACCAGTTCCTCGGTCAATGAGGCATCGGATGCTGAAACTAAGGTATGGTTCGCTTGGTAGTTTGGAGTTGCTAATAATTCTCGCTCCATTCAGTTGGGTGTTCCGAAGTCACACGTCTATCGGGTGATCTGCGATGTTCTTGAAGGCAGTAATCGCTTTCTAGAAACGATTGAATGTTTTCGCAAGATGCAAGATGAACTATTCAAGATGCACATCCCCAGTGAATGAGCGACGAGTAGTCTGAGGCGTGATGGTGACACGGAAATTAATTTCAGAATCCCCCCCAGATTTCCGACGACGTTGTGTCAAGGAATTCGAGGAACAAGGTGATACCTCAATGGAGTCCAGGAACCCTAACGCAGCCATCGAATCATACTCGATCTCCCTCTCTCTCGACCCGACGAATATCAGTGATATCATTGTTAAATGCTGCAAGGCAGGCTTGTTAAGGCTGATCAATGTTAACAAGGTATGGATCAGTTTGCGTGTCAGTTCGGGCCCAATTCAGTTCGAGGTTCAACAGTTCCGTGTCTACTAGACGCGCTGTAATGATCTCGATGGCAGCGGCCGCGTTCAAGAAGCGATCGCTTGTTTCCGCAAGATGCAAGACGAACTAGTGGAAACGAGTGTCCCAGATGACCGAGCCGCCTCAGCTATCACAAAGCTCTCACTTTCTACCTACAAGAGCAGCCCCACTCTGTTGACGGATCTTCTCAGTGTTATGATTCCCCGCATAGATCATTCCCGTATCGTGGGCATGTTCTGTCAAATCGACCATATTGCTCTTATCTGCTCGTATTTTATTGCCGTTCAAAACGTAAGCATATCGAAACACCTCTCACCCTCATCGCTCGCGCAACAGGCCCAGCAACGTCACCAACCACCGTCCACATGCATGACACAACAGGCTTGACGACGATGACAACCCCGACCCCAGACAAGGCCGACGACACGGTAAATACGTCTGTACGACGCCGTCCACACGCGCGACAACAAAAACACTAACGGTGAGCACACCCCGACTACGTCTTCACTTTCACCCTTATCGCACGCTCACGCAACAGGAACAGCAAACAAGATCTCGATACGTGCGCGTCGACACGACGAGAACGACGGATGGGGATGACGGTAAGTAAGAACCCATCGTCGTCATCTTCACCTTTTCACTTTCCTCGCTCGCTTGCGCAACAGGTTCAGAAACGTCACCAACCACCGTCCACACCCGTAATACCACAGGCTTGACGATGATGACAATCCTTCGATGTGACGAGGCCAAAAACGAGGCCGACGACAAGACAGTGAGCACACCCTGTCCTCGTCCTTTTCACTCGCTCGTGCAACAGGCACAGCAACAACATCTCGATACGCACGCGTCGACATGATGGCAATGACGGATGGCGATGACGACGAGTGAGCACCCATCGTTGTCGTCATCTTCACCTTTTCACTTTCCTCGCTCGATTGCGCAACAGGTCCAGAAACGTCACCAACCACCGTCCACACCCGTAACACAACAGGCTTGACGACGATGACAACCCCTCGATGTGACGAGGATCAAAAACGAGGCCGACGACAAGACGGTGAGCACACCCCGTCCCCGTCCTCACTTCTCACCTTCTCACTCGCTCGCGCAACAGGCACAGCAACAACATCTCGATATGCGCGCGTCGACACGATGGCAATGACGGATGGCGATGACGGTGAATGAGCACCCATCGTTGTCGTCATCTTCACCTTTTCACTCACCTTGCTCGCTCGCGCAACAGGCCCACCAACGTCACCAACCACCGTCCACACGCATGACACAAGGTATTCGCTAACATTCTCTTCAAAATGCTGTCGAGGACCTAACTACTTTCCAAGTTTTGGAACACTTTTCTCCTCCTCTCTATCTGCAACTAGGAATCCACAGTTCCATGTCCGATAACTTTGTGCGCATTATTGTCTATGGTCTGGCGTATTGTTGACGACCATTATGACCATTAGCATAGTCGGTGATCTTCCTTTCATTCCTGCAGCTTTGGTCATTAGCCCCCTTCACCACACCGGCGAGGGATCTCGAGGGAGCTTTTGGTCAGTCTGAACGTTCCGTACGTAGTGTGGTGGTAGCAGATCTGAATTGCTGTCAACAACGTGCGCACGCGTGGTGACTTCGAAACCAAAGAAAAGCGTAAGGAAAATGGAATTCACTGTAAACAGGGATACGATTGACCGTGCGTGGCGTAAACGATATTATACAATTCTTCCCTGGACACGCTGCGAGCGAAGTAACGCCGACTCTTATTGTCACCGTACACTAGTAGTTGCTCTTCCAAAACTTCGGATAACGCCCAATTGCATTCAAACATTCTTGTATCGAAATGTACTTTCTCGGAGAAACGGCTAACCGTTCGGAATAGACTGCCACAAGAAGGAGGAAGAGTCAAACTCCTTGCTGTCGAGATTTGCTCAGTTGTTCACTCACATCTCGGTCGGACCGAGTGTAATTTTTGCCGTTGCGCACAACTCTTAGATCATGGCGGACATGAAACCCAACGTCTTTTGCAAGCATATTGAGCTCTCCAGTCTCGGCGACGCGGCGTTCAAATCGCTTTAATTTCTTTCCAGTTACGCCTAGCCAACTTCGACATGGATGCTCACTTACCTTGTTTCCTACCGACGCCATGTTTCTTAGGCGAGTCGAGGCTTGTTCTATGTGTATTCTTAAACTCCTGACTGCGTTTCTGCAGAACTTGACCTTCAGGTCTGACCACTTCATTTGGGTACGCGAAAAGGTTATAAACAACACACCAAGTCGTCATAATCGACCTTGCCGACGCCAACAATGTTCTTGGGTCGATTGTAAACCTCAGCGAAGATCCCCGAGGTCCACTTCAAGACCACTACTCGCGCGATCAGGGAAATACTCCGACTAGACGGTGAGCACACCCCGACACAACGGAGCCACCGTCCACAACAGAAATACTCCAACTAGACGGGTGAGCACACACCCCGACCACGTCTTCACTCTCACCCTCATCGTTCGCTCACACAACAGGCACAGCAACAACATGTCGATAGGCGCGCGTCGACACGACGAGAACGATAGATGGCAATGACGGTGAGTGAGCACCCATCGTCGTCGTCATCTTCACCTTTTTACTCTCCTCCCTCGCTCGTGCAATAGGCCCAGAAATGTCACCAACCACCGTCTACACGCGTGACACAACAGGCTTGATGACAACGACAACGCCCCGACGCAACAGAGCCACCGTCCGCACGCGAGACAACAGAAACACTTCGACTAGACGGTGAGCACACGCCGTCCTCGTCTTCACTTCTCACCTTCTCACTCGCTCGCGCAACATGAACAGCAATAATATCTCGATACGCGCGCGTCGACACCACGAGAACGATGGATGGCAATGACCGTGAGTGAGCACCCATCGTCGTTGTCATCTTCACCTTTTCACTCACCTCCCTCGCTCGCGCAATAGGCCCAGCAATGTCACCAACTACCGTCTACATGCGTAACACAACATGCTTGATGACGACGACAACGCCGACCACGGACGAGGCCGACAACATGTCCAACAACGACACGGTGGACACGTCTGTACGACGACAACGACAACGCCCCGACGCAACGGAGCCACCGTCCACACGCGCGACAACAGCAACACTTTGACTAGACGGTGAGCACACGCCGTCCTCGTCTTCACTTCCACCCTTATCACACGCTCACGCAACAGGAACAGCAACAAGATCTCGATACGCGCGCGTCGACAGAACGAGAAGGACGGATGGCTATGACGTTGAGTAAGAAGCCATCATTGTCGTCGTCTTCACCTTCTCACTCGCTCGCTCGCTCAACAGGCCCAGAAACGTCACCAACCCACCGTCCACACCCGTGACACAACAGGCTTGACGACGATGAGAACCCCGACCACAGACGAGGCCGACGACAGGTCCAACGACAACACGCTGAGCACGTCTGTACGACGACAATGACAACGGAGCCACCGTCCACACGCGCGACAACAGAAATACTCCGACTAGACGGTGAGCGCACCCCGACCCCGACCTCATCTTCACTCTGACCCTCACCGCTCGCTCACGCAATATGCACAGCAACTACGGCCCAGCAACGTCACCAACCACTGTCCACAGGCATAACACACCATGCTGGACGATGACGACAATTCCTCGACGTGACGAGGACCACAGACAAGGCCGACGACACGGTGAACACGTCTGTGCGACGACGACAACGCTCAGACGCAACGGAGCCATCGTCCACACGCGCGACAATGGAAATACTATGACTAGACGGTGAGCACACCCCTTCCTCGTCTTCACTTCTCACCTTCCTCGCTCATTCGCGCAACAAGCACAGCAACAACATCTCGATACGCGTCCGTCGACGCGACGAGAATGACGAATGGCGATGACGGTGAGTGAGCAACCATCGTTGCCGTTATCGTCGTCTTCACCTTTTCACTTTCCTCGCTCGCTTGCGCAACAGGCCCAGCAACGTCACCAACCGCCGTCCACGCCCGTGATACAACAGGCTTGACGACGATGAAAACACCTCAACGTCACGAGGACCACAGACGAGGCCGACAATACGTCCCAGGACTCGGACAACACGGCGAGCACGTCTGCGCAACGACAATAACAACGCTCCGACGCAACGGAGCCACCGTCCACACGCGCGACAACAGAAACACTCTGACCAAACGCTGTCGTTGGTAATCATCCAAAGTGAGCATACGTTCATCCTCCCATTCTCTCCCTAACGTGTTGGAATTTTTCCTGCATTTAGGTATTTAGCCGCGACCCCCCACATCTTCTTCAACTTCGGTCAAACTCCTCTGCCGTCCCACTGGCAGATCGGTGAATATGTATAGCTCTGTCTTTACGCGATCAATAGCGTACCGTACGTCTAATCGGTATGTCGCTATATCGTTTCGTTTGATTGTGTTGCAGCAATTCGTTGAGTCTTTTCTCACTCTACCACCTTGTCCTTTGTATACACGGCATCTTCTCTATTCCATATGTGGCTTCCAGACACGAGCCTGATCTTCAACATAGCCTGACCCGCAGTGCTGTTGGTGTCGATGGAAAATAGTAAGCTAGATCGTAATGGTGTCAAGGAAACTCCTCGTGGCTCCCCGCCACGACTCCGGCCAGTACCAGCACCTCGACCCCGGGATTAGGCACACAAGGTCCTGGTACGGCCACGCCTCCCGCTTCGCCACCCTTTGTGGGTTCGACTACTGGTATTGGCACCACCCCAACTCTGAATCGGCAACGACGCAAGCCACACTTTCTCCTGCACTAGCTCTACGACTCATTTACCTCTGCCACTCCTTCTAACACTGCTGCCCATGTTGGATCCTCTGTGTCTCTCTGTGACATTGCAGCTTTTCTCGTTCTTTCTAGTATCAACGCCGGAAGGAAGTTTGGTCGCGGTGGAGTAGGAGCTGGTCGCTGTCGCTCCATGCGGTGGTCTCCACGCTCTCATGGACGTTCAAGAAACGGTACGCACAGACGGAGTTGCTCCTACTCGCTGTTCTCTTGCAAAGAGTAAGTGCTTTGTCCCGCAGTTGAATTTATC